>JAWWEW010000036.1:1984653-2070896 GCA_035583185.1 Anabacerthia variegaticeps | reverse complement strand
GCCCGTGGGCGGCCACGGCCCCGCGGGCAGCGACGGCCCCGGCGGGCCAGCCACGGCCCCTCGGGCAGCCACGGCCCCGGCGGGCAGCCACGGCCCCGGCGGGCCAGCCACGGCCCCTCGGGCAGCCACGGCCCCTCGGGCAGCCACGGCCCCGGCGGGCAGCCACGGCCCGCAGAGCGCTCGGTGCCTCCCGCAGCCCTGCCCGGGCGCAGCCCCGCCGCTCCAGTCCCCACCGGCAGCACCGGGGCAGCACACCCCCGGCTCCGAGCGCGCCGAGCCGCAGCGGGCCGGGCGGCACGGGCGGAAAAACCCTTCTCGCGGAGCGGCGGAGGGCACGGCCAGAAGCCCCTTCCCCCGGGCCCACCGCCCCCTCGGCCGCACACGTGCTCGCCCCGAGCCCGGCCCCGCCGCCCGCCCTCACCTGCGCCGGCTTGCCGGTGGCCTTGGCCAGCTGCTGGGTGAGGTCGCCCAACAGGCTGTCGGGCACGGCGTCCTTGCAGACATTGGTGTAGATGGCGAACATGGGCATGGTGGCGGGGGCGGGGGCGGCGGCAGGAGCGGAGCGGCGGTGCCGGGGTAGTGGAGCGAGGAGGCGGCGGCGGCGGCGCTTTTAGTGCGCGGGGCCCGCGGGACGTAGCGCGGCCCCGCCCGGCGGGGAGGGGGGACACGGTCACTGCGCTCCTCCCCGCAGCCCCCCGCACGCAGCGCTCCCCGTGTGCGCTTGGTGTGGTGCTGCCGCGGAAAAGTGTGTGAGGGTTTGCTGCGAGCTCCTGGCTGGAACGGAGCCCGGGGCACTGGGCAGCTCAGACATACCCTGGTAGCAGCGGATGTGCTACCGCCGCTGATGTACGCCCACTGCCTCCTGCAGCATCAGGGCCAGACAGGGATGTAGGCCCAAGCCTGGCAGCTGGAAAAAGGGATACACTTGCCTTGGATCCGGACAGTATCTTTATTTTTTTTTTCTCAAAGGCACATTTGTACGGTGTTTGCTTTATCTGTGTGCATACCTTTAACTCGATACGAGCAGAAACGCCTGCCTTGCTGGCATATTAATCTTTCTCTAACGTTTTCCAGTCAAATTAAAAATGATCTATTACTCCTCAGCATCCCCATTTTCACGTATTGTTTTCTTCTGGAAAAAGGCAGAAATGTGTTTTTTTTCCTTTGCTTCGGACTGAATCGGTGTATGCCTGTTGGGAGGTGAGGCAGCAGAGCCGAGCAGTGTGCTGGGCTGTGTGATGCACTGCACGTAGCCTGCCAGGGCACGGCTCCCCGCGCTGCCTCTTCCCTGCCCCGACAGCGGCAGCGCTGCTCTGCTGCGCGAAATGACTCCCGAGAAAGTGAAAGAGGATGAGGCCCAGAGCCGCTCCATCCGGACATTTTACACTCAGGGATCAAGCACGTGCTAATTTTTAACAGTCCCAGCACTGCTGCTGCTAGAAAGCTTGACCTGTGAACACACGTAGCCCTGAATGAGGAATAAGGGATGGTGTTACATCGGAATGCTTTGGAGTGACACAGGCTATCATGTTAAGAACTGGAGCGCTTTTTTTAGTGATTAACAGTGCTTAAGAGCAGTGATTAAGAACTGATTTTCTTCCTCTGATATCCTCACCTCAACTCCCTGCCATTGCATAGTGCCACTTACTCTTTTAATCTTCCTGCCTCCCAGATTTGTTGCATGGAGTTAGAGTAGGAAATCTATCCGAGCAGAGAGAAAAACTTGAGCGCAATGTCACCACTGGTGTGCTTGCTCCGTGGCCTGCCAGGCTGAGTGGCAGCCCCTGGCCATGCTGCTACAGAGAGAGACATCTGCAATTTCACCCTCCTTTGCCTCCCTGCATAAGACAAAAGCAGTGCACACATTTTGATAGCTTCTTGAGATATATTTGTAGCAGTTAACCAAATACCAGCATCCTTGAGCACACCCCTCCTCAAGTGATTGCTCTGTACTCCTACATTCATAATACATTTCTGGATGCAAAGCACCCGTTTTTAAAAACAATTACCTGTGATTAAGAACAATGAAGAAATGTGTCTAGGAGCAAAAATTTAAAAGGTAAAATGTTTCATAGAAATACACCAGATGTGGCAGAGGCAGCTTCTACTTTTCCTATTAGAGAGTATAAGGATTGTTAGCAAGCAAAGGTTGTCCTATTTGTACTTGTGCCTTGAGGTGCCTTAGGAACATACATTCCAGGGTCTGTGTGCTTCAAGTATAACTCTGAAAGCATCCATCACAGAAAGGCCTCAGGAGATACATATATGGGGCAGGCTGAAGCCTTTCCTGAAGGCTGACTGCAAAGGGCAGGGCTGGGGTGTCCGCGGGTTGCAGTGGTACACACCCAACTGCACCACAGCCAAAACCTGAGTACAGGGCAACAGGACCAGGGAGGAGGAGCCAGGAGACCATCAGGGAACGCTGGTACCTTGGCTCCAGGAGCAGGCAGAGGCAGCATTCCTTCACTGAGTGGCAGATTGATTTCTGGAGAAGGAAACTGTCTCCCTCTGAAAGGTCCTGCTGTGTTTAGGGGCCATTCTGCCAAAAGAATACATACATCATGTCATGTCTTCCATTCCTCAACAGGTAGCTCCACATGGCTTAAAGAGCCATGAACAATATTTAATAAGATACACTGTATTTAGATGCCAAGTAGCACATTATTTTACTGTCTGTGCTGCTTTGATTCACCAAAGCAGCTTTCATTTGTTATCCCAACAAAGCATTTTTGCAGGTTGAGGTGCAGGCTTGTATTTAAAGCCTGTGGCTGCAAAGCAAAGCTGTGATAGGAACAAAATGGGAGGTTCACAATAGAGCTCAGAACAGGGGTGTGATAGGGTTTGCTCTTCCAGAAAAAAAATCATAATACACCAAACTGCAGATTTTCAGGAAATTTATCTCTACTCAATCTTTTATTCTACTTTGGAAGCATATGATCTTATCTGACCAAGGGCTTGAATAATAAATATTTATATGCAAATCTTCCTTTCATAATTAATTCACCACTTCAGCCCCTGGGAATGGCTTGCTGTGCCTCTGCCTCATTCTGAGCTGTGCTCTAATCTTTGCTGTCACTACAGATTGTTCAATGGATGAAAAGGGGAGGGCAGAACAGTGAACAGTGGTTTTTTCCACTCACTCCTTCTGCCTATGCTGAGCCCTGCGAGACACACAGCACAAGTTTTTCAGCTAATCAGCTAGACAGTCATGTAATGTTAGACCTAAGAAGGACCTGGACTGCAATCCATCCCTTTTAAATAAGAGGCAAACATTTATTCTTTCTGAAGGGAGGTGCGTATGCCACATTTGTAGCCACATCTATTGATTTAAATATATCTTGAAATCAGGTCAGGATTGTTCCTTTAAATTTGGCCAGGATCTTGAGCATGAACAGGGCAAAGATATCCAAATGGAGTGTTCTTCATCATCCATGACTAAACTGCTTTTAAAAGAAAAGCTTCTGTTAAGAATGTTTTGAGAAGGCACCTTCCATCTCAAGCACAGGTCTTTCCAGAGTAGCAAAAGGGTCTCAGTGAGAGGTTTCTGCTGGATATTTACTTTTATTTAAGCAGCAGACAAGATGTTAAACAGCAGTGGGTAGCAGCAACAAGGTACCTTTGCCTTTTGCATCTGTCAGGTACTGGTAACGTGACAAACTGCAGTACTCAAACCACAGCGAGGGTTCAGGAATAAGCTGTTACCACCCAAGGGCACCTCAAATGAAGGTGGTGGTGTTCCAGCTTACATTGCCAGCACTGATGTTGAAGAAGCCAACATAGATTCTGAAAGGGAAGACAGACACCATTAGTGCTGAGAGCAGAACGCTGCAGGCTGCCCAGGGTGTTCCTGCAACAGGACACACAGCTGTAGACTGTCCCCCCACGCTTTACACTTCTCAGGCCTTGCACTCCCCTCTCCCTGATCCTTTTAATGCGTTTTGTGCATTCTGGAGTTCTTAATGGTTTTCTACTTCTTGTCTTAAGGAGCTCTCAGGATACTGTGTTTTATTTACCATCATTTCTGGAGTAGACTGGCATACCTTCAGGAAAAGGACTAGAAAGGCTTTTATGCAAGTGGAAGCTCTTGCAATTGACCTCCACGTGTACCCAACAGGCAGTAGGGAAGTGTTGGTACCTGTCACTCAAGTTATCACTGTAGTAACAAAGTTATTGTGTCTGTACCTGGGCTTTTGCACATGAGATCTGTGCATACATGCAGTGCCTGAACCAACATAATTTTAACCAAGAAATTTTACAGTTTCTGGACATCAGCATTGCAGTTCATGCAATTGCTCCTTTCTTCTTTTTAGTTCAAGAGTTGCTCAATTGACTTGGCATTTAGCCTCTTCAAACACCACATTAATAAAGAACACCAAATGAAAAGCCTGGGATGAATAGTTTTAACAATCTGTGGAAAGTCATGTTAGACAAGTTGCTGTGTGAGCTGTGAGCTCACCTGTCAGGTGGTATTTTCAGCTTTGTTCAGCAGATCACAAAGCAATTCAGATCTTGTTCTCCTGCTCCCCTATCTTGCCAATGCTGTAGAGAAAGCACATAGCACAAGGGTATCTGGAGTCACCAAAGGACATCACCTGATCAGGAGAGATCTGTATTGCTAGATACTGTTGGAAGAAGAAAAGGAATATTACTTTCCTTTACTATATTAAGAAAAGTTTTGAAAATCCAGGAAGGTATTTACGTATCTGAACTGCAGTGAAAATAGGTGCATGCTTTTCTTGTGCAAGGCTTTCATGTGTTGACATCTTACTGTCTAGATTTGCGTTGTACTCCGAGACATTCATTGCTGTGTCGAGGGCTGGTATAAAGACACCATACTATTTAGGCTTGGGAATCTTGGTTCCTAGTCCAGGTGCTCCAGGAGCTCAGTGACCTGCGATATCTCCAGAACCTCTTCTGAGCCACTGGGCTCTCCCTGCCCGAGTGGGAAGGTCAGGGCTGAGGGGGGTGTGCGACTGCATTGCTGCCGCACTGCGTTCCAGAGAGATTTCGCACCTCACTGGCTCCTGCTGCAGTCTCCCCTGCTGAGGTAAATGTGAACTGACACAGCAGAGGTCTAAATCAACATCTCCCTCATTAAACAAAATACAGCCTAATCCTACTTTTGTTCTTGATATCAGGAAAAATAGAAGAAAGTATCTATGTTAATATTAATGACCAGCCTGCGATTTTCCCTGCTGCTAATACACAGTGTCAGATCCACACACTGGGGAATCTAGGGATCAGTTCCTTTGGCATCCCTCTAGCTTCTGTTCTGTTCTTACCCACGTTTATTAGCAGCGCATCGTTGGAACTCTGCAGCAATTAACCCTCTTGGTAAAACAAGCCAGCCTGAGTACCAGGAGTTGTCTGGGTAATTAGTCTTGGCCATCATTTACAGCTTGTTTGGGTGCAAGGTGCACCAGACCACAGCAGTACAGGGTAAGCCAAGAAGATCATGCTGAGGCACCACTTGCTTGGCCTTGTTCTCCCCTGGCTGGACACTGTGTGCTCTCAACTTTATGCCACATGTAGGTACATGTATGCCTTTAACATCTGCTCTGAAAGCAGGTTATTATTATTAAAAAAACGAAAAGTCAAGCTGAAGCACTAATTGACATTATTTTATTCTTAGAGCAGTTTGAAAATATTTGAAACAGTTCATCCAGTAGGAAAACCCCGTATTTGATTAAAAATCAGTATTTTTTTCAAGTGGTACAGTTTCCTGTGAGAGGAAAGCTCTGCATTCCAGCCCACCCTAATCCTTTCCTTCTTTTTGTGTTATAACTAAGAGACTCTCCCTTTCCTATTGCCTGCTTTGTCACGAAAAGCTTGTATGTCCTCTCCAGAAAAATGTCTTTGTTATTCCGTGTATATTTCTAAGTCCCCTTACATATCCCTTCCACACAGCTGCACAAACCTGTTCCAGCTGCATCCCAGCCCTGGCCTCTAGCTTTATATTCAGGAGCTGTTATGCAAGAACCACCAGCTGACACACCCCCACGCCCCCATCAGTAAGTACTTGTTTGCTAGACTGATAAAAAACGTTGCGTTTTTTTTAGGACAGATAGAACACATCAGTTTTAAATAAGAATACTAGTTTTTTGCTAGATGTCCAAGCAAGCTGAATGACTCATGTTTTAATTCAGCTGTAACCACTAGGCTACAGGCAATTTGGTGGCAGATAACAAGCACATATTCAGCAGGTCTCAGTGAGGAAGTGAGGAAAGTTTCAATCAGCCAGATTCTTGAGAGGTGTTCACAGAGATACCTGTGCACACATACCCACACACATCCTGTGTCTTCACCTACACAGAGACCTACACGGAATATCATCCAACATGAAGTTAGTTTAAATACTTCAGTGTTTTGAGACCTGAAGTTACAGCAAACAAGAATTTGATATTTTCACAGAGAGAGGAATGCAAATACTGGTGAGTCATTAGGTATATTAGTTTATCAAAGCTATCACTGAGAAACAGTTCATTGCATAGGCACAACTGACCAAAGAAGGAAAACATTTGAGCATTTGGACTTACCTGTGCTGGTTTGTCCAATGCTTTTGATATCTGTTGGGTAAGCTCCCCTGTAAAAGACTCTGGAACCTTATCCTTGCTTATATTTGTGTCAACAGTGAATTTAGACATCTTTGGACGACAGGCAGATTTTCTTTCAGCTTCCCTAGCTCACAGCTTTGTTTCTAACCCACCTGCAAGCTGGCTCACCGCACTATGGCAGTAAGCACCTCAGGAGCCTTTAAATAGTCGGTGATACTTTCCACAGGTGCACTGGAGGGGTGGGAGTGCCCCGGGAGAGGCCAGTGTGCATGTGCCATCTGCAGGCTGCTCACACAGGCAGCCAAGGGACTGACCTGGGAGGGAACCTGGCTTTGCACCCTGGAAACCAAAGCATCCAAAATTACACCTCATACTTGGATACAGCCTGACAGGGAAACCAGTGAAAAAGCAAATGTTACAGATGGTTATAATGTACCTCTTTATGCAAGTCTTAGAATTATTAAAAAAAAATAAATTGAGATGGATGACTCAGTTGTAAGGTCTGGAACTCTTTCTGTGGAATAGACCATAACAGAAAAACCCCAGTAGCACATGTTGTGCAGACCTTTCCTGAACCATGACTAAGTCATGACAAAGATGGCTTAAAATCAGGGTCTTGATTTTCTGCTGTGGTGAGCAGTGGTTTCTACATGCTCAGAGTAGGCTTGTTTTCAACTTGCTCCTTTGTTGTGCAAATAGTCCCATAGCAGTCATAACTCTTGGGAGATAGGAAATCCACAGGCATTCTGACATGAGTGGCTTTTATCCAGAGGGGAGTATGTGGCAGAGCTGGGATCAGTTCTCGTTGCTGCCTAGTTGAGCCTTACATGAGAGAAGTGATTTAGAGAGGGAGCAACCTCATCTAGTGGGTGACATCTCTGCCCATGGCTGAGGGGCTAGAACCAGATGATCTTTGAAGTCCCTTCCAACCCAAGTCATTCCAGGATTCTATGATTGTGTGGTGTATGTTGATTCTAAGTCAGTTCCTTCACTGTAGCACCCCTGCTGCAAAAAGTCAGTAAATAAAGTGTCAGGAAATTAATTACTATGTGCCAGTGTTCATCTATAGCCCATGTTAGTAGATTGTGTCTCCTGTATGCAAAGCATTCTGAAAGTAATGAAAACCCTGAAAAAAAGGAGCCTTTTCAGGGCATGTTTCCTAAGTCAAAGCATTAAAAGCAAACTCAACTGACACTCCATCTGTAAGGAGAAGAACTGTAGTTTGTAATACTGATTATTTTTTTCTCCAGTGATTGGTGGAAAGGAGGTGGCATGATCCAAAGCATTTAGTCACAAATCTTGTCACAAATATTCTTGTTAGCGGTCACTTGGAAAAACTTAGGCTATTTCCAGTGAAATTCACAACTTATTTTTACTGCTGGGTACAATAATCACTGGTTATTCGCAGCTTGCTTGCATAACAAGAAAAACATTTCCAAAACAAACTCTTTCTTCTCTAAAAACATCTGATGTAATTCCCAGAAGCTGATGTACCAGGTTGGAAATCAGTTCCTTAGACACCACAGATGCTCTTGGGAGAGTGTTTATTTTATAATAGCTTTTTTACTTCTCTTGCATACAACAATATATCGATTTGGCAGGTGCTTCTCCCTGCCTAGAGTTACTAGGAAGTTCTCCACTGAGATTTACATTACATCTCCAGATTTGTTGCACACTACAATTTCACTTTCAATATTTGTTTCTGTTGTGCTTCTGGAACCTTTTTTCCTAATTTACTGTGCTAAGTTTTCAGTCCTTATCTGCTCAGGTCACCTTGAACCCTGTATCAAGCTTTCCCTCAGCCTGCTAGCCAGGTATTTTAGACTTCTGTTTCCCAAGCCTCATGACTGGTGGTCAATTATCCTTCTTAGTCTTTCTTTCCCTTGGTTTACCTTCTTAAATTATTTTACTTGGTCTTTCATATTTCTGATACCCTTCTCTGGGGTGTTTCCTGTCAGGTTCCTGCTTATGAAGTACTTAGTGGCGTCGGGCAGGACTCTGGGAACAGGGACACCAACTGGGGCCCAGGGCTGTGGGCCCAGGACTTTGAGCAGAGCCTGTGTGTATGCTCTTCTACCAGGATTTGGGCCCTATGGATTGGTAACAAAATGTTTTAAAATGTTCTTAAGATGTACTATCAGAAAAAGGGGGTTTCAATTTGAAAAAAATATATCTTTATATCTTGAAACGGAATGGTGAAATTTCCTGTGAAAATGCTTAGATATCATCCAGAAATAAAACTTTAACATAATGAGTTTCATATCTGTATTAATTTAAAAAAAAGGAAAAAATTAAAGAAAAGGAAAAAGAAAAAAGAAAAGAGACGGGAGATCTTGCAGTCTGGTTTTAATGCTTCCTTTTTAGTTCTACTGCAACATTGTTTCCTGTCTTTTCTAAGAGATGCAAATTTCTCGTCTGAACACTCAGAGCTTCGTGCAAGACAACTGTTCCTTGGGAAGGTTATTTTCAGTGACTGAGGTTTCTTTTTTCCTGAAGTTCAGCTTGTTGAACTCTGCTTTTATTTCCATGATTGACTTTCCCTTGGTCTCAGGAAGATACAGGTAGATAAAAATTGCTGATAAAGCAAGAATTCCCAAAAAGATAAGGAAGCAGAAGGGTCCAAGATTATCCTGCAAGCAGAAACGTGAGACACTGTAAGGAAAATAAGGATGTAATTTCTATGTCCCTGCCCCTTAGTGTCTTAGAAGTTAAAATTCAAAATTGTGCTCAATGCACAATCCAGGACAGATGTCAATACATGAGTTTCCATTGGCCATGTTTGACCTGAGTCCAATTGCTGCTCCTCTGACAGGCCTGGAGGGTTCCTGAGCAGGTTTGGTATTTGGACAGAGCTCTAAGCTTTGCATGTCATTGCAATTTATTGCTATTATTTTGCTCCCTGTCAGCATTCAGGCATGGATTCACCTGGGAGGACGGATTCACTTAGAGTCACTTACAACAAGCAGTGGGAAAATCATCCCAAGTACGAACAGTCCCATCCAGTTGATACAGCCAACAATCAGAAAGGCTGATGGTCTGTATGACTGGCTGAAGATTTCAACCATGACAGATATAGTGGCTCCAGCTGAAAAAGAAAAGCCAAACAAAAAGCAGGTGTATTTGTTTCCTTGCTCCTGCTGAAGTTCCTCCCAGTGGCAGTGGCAGAAGATGACAGACAGGCACAGTAGGTGGCCTGGCAGTAGGTAGCCTCTGCTATGGGGGTGAAAGACTTTGATTCCGGAAAGGGACTGCAGCTGTTAATTTAGGTTTCTCTTGTATGGGCTGGAATACTCTTTCCGGTGCCAGTGAGTCTGTGCAGTTCCAAATTGCACTGGTAGCCATTACTGGTGCAGAGATTTAGAAAAGCACCTCCCTTTTTGGCTCCTGTGGCCAGTTCCACCTGAAGTGTGTTGGTAGGCATGAGCTTAACTTGCTAAATTAATGAAGATGATTGCTAGAACATACCTTGTAATGTCTAGATTTCTCTTTTTAGCTGAATCTTTTAAAAATCATTCTGAAAGTTCTGTCTCAAACCCTCTGGAGATGATACTGTGTTTTAAATTATTTAGTTGGAATGATCAGCAATAAAATTTCAGGTATCTGCACCCTTTTCCTCTCTCCCACTTGTACATGTCTGCCCCTCCTTCCTTAATTTCCAGAACTTTTTCACCATGGCACTAATGGCACTAGTCTGTTCTTCCTCTGCCAATGGTGTTGCTGATACAAAATTCCCTCCCAGCATAGCCCTTGATGTACTCACATGGTCCAGTTCCATAGAAGACAACAAACAGGAAGATCAGGATAACACTGAAGTAGTGCATCCAGAAAAACCGATGCTAAAGGAGAGAAACCAGTGATATCAAACCATTAGGCACAGGACACAGTAACAGAGCTCTGTATTTTTTGCCTCTGGCTCAGGTTTTTCTACCTATCCTGTGAGATAAGACTGGAAAGGTGGGCTGGTACTGGGTAAGGGGCCGGAAGGCTGCTGCCTCTTTACCTGCAGGGACAGGGTCATGGTAAGCAGTGCTAGCACAGAGCACATCAGAGTGTATCCACCCCAGAGCAGCACCTTCCTCCCAAACCGGTCTATAAGGGTGCTCTGAAAAGCAAAAAACATAGGTCATAAATTCCAGTTCTCAAATTAAATAATTTCTTCCCATTCCATGTATTCTTTGCAGAAGACTTATCTGAATTATATCCATAAATCAATGTAATTTGAGAGCTTAATTCCTAATGAATTTGATTAGCCTCTTCAAATTAGTTTATTATGAATTAAGCTGTGTTTATTAGTCAAGCCAGGCTGTTTTCAGGCAGTTCCCTTTCTTATCAGCTGGCATATGTCAAATTGTGCACACATACATACCCACATCTAATCCAGAACATCAGAAAATTATTTCACAGAGTAAGAATTAGTCTAAAGACATACACTCATGCAAATAATCTGGGACAAGAGCTGTCTTTTATCCTGCATGTGGTTTTGCAGAAGCAGGAAGATGTGTCTTAGGTTATGCAAATCTTTTCTGAGCCCAGTTTCAAGAAAGGAAAAGTACAACTGTTGACCACATGAAATTTTCCCATGCAACTCAAATCTGAAAAGACTTACACACAGTATAGAGGATAAGCATTCACATAACCCAATTCCCAGGGACACATATGGGATAAGGTATTCTTCAAACTTGGCAGTGTGGAATACTTCAAAAGAATAGAAGTATATCTGAAAAATGCAGAGAGAAAATGCACCTCTGAAAAAAGTGTTGCTACTGAGGAGTAATTCTAAGCTGGTATAACAACATTGACTTAGAGGGGTTTGTGATGCTGCCTAGTGTTGGCTCTAGTTCTGGGGATAAAGAGGGCACTCAACTGCATTGATTCCACAGAGCTGCAAGGTGGTCATAACAGTCATCATAATGTAAAGCTGCCAGCGCAGAGATCGCTCTTTTATTACTTCGAGGACACGCAAGGTTTTCGTGCTCGCCATTGCACCCTTCTCCTTCATAATGTCATCAATTTCTGCTTGGTGGTCTCCTTCCCCCCAGAGCTTCCTGATGGCTGTTGGGGAGACAGAGGGAAGCGGGTTGTTCTACCTGCAGAGCTGCATCAGCAGTGGTTACATTAAACCCTTCAGTCTGCCTGTCCCTTGGTGCAGATGGTGCTGCTGGTGCTGCTTCTGCCACGGGGGCAGTGGGCAGTGGGCAGGATTTTGACTCACTGCTTGTCAGTATAGTACAGCTTTCTACTGTGGAGTTGACCTAATTGTAAACAAAGTAAACATTTAAGTACCTTATTTTTGTTTAAGAGCTGCCTAAATCCTTTCCTTTAAAGAAATGTAGTAGTGCCCACCAAAGTGGGAAATGTTAGACATGCTGATACATAAATACGTTTCTTGTCTTAACCAATTAAATGAGGCTGAGTGAGGGCCAGGTTACTACAGATGTATTGTCATAGGGACCTCAGCTGTTGTGTTTGAATCTGCCTCTGCTCTGTGGCACTGCACTGTGCTGCACAGCTCTGCCCTGCTTCTCTTCTGCACAGGCTGTCACCCTAACATACCAAAGCAAGTGAAGTAAGTGAGGAAAGCAGACACTCTACCTTTCCTGCAGGCTTCCTCATTACCCTTCTGTATCAGGAGGTAGGATGGTGAATCAGGGAAAAATGGGAGGGTAACCAGTTGAACCAATGCTGAAAGTCCACTAGATGCTAACAACCATGGCCACAAAGCTTCGCTTCCTAAAATCTCCCTGGAAAGTGTATGTGAAACAAAATTATGCTGAAATAATGGAATGAATGTTCAGGAAGTTTTTCTGAGTGGCGAAGATTGCCCAGATTCCATTCAAGGGTGCAGTGGAGCAAAACCCTGAATTCATAATTTGTCAAATTTCACAAATTTTGCTATTTTTATTTCTGACAATTTACTTTAAAGGAATTATTTGGTATTTTGAAAAACTTTCTAAATATCATTGGGACCCAATATAATCTCTAGAGACATGACAAGGCTTATTTGACCACTGTTTGGCCACAGAACCAAAACATCTTGCTAAGACTTTTCATGTAAGTAGAGTAAATTTTGAAGGGGAAGTCCCCTTTTAGAAAAGGTGTGGAAATAAGAAGAAATCAGATTATGAGTAATCAATTTTCTGCCCTCTATAGTCAAACCTGTGTCTGCCTCAAATACAATCAGCATTTTATTTCTGGCATAAACTAATGTGGATGTGGATGTGAGGATCCTCCTAGGGAGGATAGGAGTGTTTCTCAGTCACTGACTGGATGGAAGGGTAAGGTCATAGAAAGATTTCTACTTTTGGTGTAACCTGATAGAAAGATGGGAGAATTTACCGTAGTCCAATAACCTGCCCTGTGAGTTTTCCCAGGGTCAGAAAAACAGCAACGGTGGAGTTGGCAAATCCACGCAGCTTCTTGGGTGAGATCTCTCCTACATACTGAGGATGTATATTCATAGAAAAACCTTGAACACAGAGGAAGATAAATGACTGTTAAAATAGCTAGAAAAGCTTGACTTTCTGACCCCAACATCTCTTGCATTGTTTCTGTTCACTCTGATATTTAGATTACAATTTCTTGCAGAAGGGATGATGTCTTTCACTTTTATTAAGTGCCCAGTGTATTTGTTTTAAAAATCATTCTCCAAGGATGGCTGTAGAGACAATCCCAGAACAGCAAGGATGGTTGCAGTCCACAGTGGCCTGAGCACGTACCTGTACCAATGCCATAGAGAAGGCGTCCCACCAGAATCATCTCGAAGGATTTGGCTGTTTTACTGAGGGCCATGAAAAGTGCAGCTACCAGCATGATTATATTGGTGAATATTTGGCACTTTTTTCTAAAAAACAAAACAACAAAACAAATCCCCAAAAGCCCTTGTGAAATGTGAACTTCTTGTGACGACTCTTGCTTTGACAGGAAGCATGGTACAGCCACTCCTAAGTGTTTTGAGGAACGGCTGAAATAATTTTAACTTTGGATAGTCGAAATGATTCTTTAAAATTTTAGGATCCTTTAGATTTGAATTAATTAAAAATTTAAACATTTGGAACCCTTTGTCAGCATTTCCATAGTAGATGTGTGGAAAGAGGTCAAAGAACTGGCCCATTTTGTCACCAAGATTTTTAAATGGCTATAACTGCTCATAAAGTGTCAGGTTGTCCCCCAGAAATAGTCTGAGTCCACAGCTCCCATCCTAAAATGGCTCATATTAAAGACATTCTTGGCTAAATAGGTGTGATCTGAGAAGGCAGAAAGAGTTTTTAGAGGCAGATATCATTTCAAAAGTCCCTCTGCATGAATTGTGACCTGCTGTGTTCACAACCCTGATGTTTCAGGCTCAAATCAAAGTTTCAAAGTTTTTTGCGCTCCAGTGTTTTGCCATGACACTTGTGAGACAAGAGACACACATTAAAGATTCACAGAGAGCGTGTGTTTAGTCTGTGATTCAGCAATTATCATGTGGTAAGTAACCCGTGGGAGAAGTGCATGGTCTTGCTTCCAGTCTTGGGAGACCCTCTGTGTGTGGGATGAGGCAGTGTCCCACAAGAAATTTCTTGGGGGCACTTACCTGATAGGAAAGAACACAATTGCAGGCAGGCTAAGGAGGGTGGTTGAGACCCACATGAGGGGCCTCTGGATCAGTGCGTTGTGGAGCAGATCTTTAAGTGGGCCACACCAAGTAGATATGTTTGCCAATTTCTCTGCAAATGAAATTAGTGGTGTTACACACAAGGCACTGAGAACAGACCAGACTGGTGAGGAATCCTTCCTCCATCCAGTGGCAAAGATAGCTTGGGAACTGACTTTGAGTAAAATGGATTCCCAAGAACAGAGATGTGTCTTGGGCATTTGTTTTGGTGCTGGTTTTATCTTTACAGCATAGTAACAGGCAATTTATTTTTTCTCTTTTGCCCTTATTTTCATTAGACTGGATCTGAATATTTAATATAATGCCACCACTTCAAAATGAGTGTATTTAAATGGAAATCTGGTTCTTCTCTGTCACTTAAGGCCGTCTTCCGGATGTTTGAGTAACTGCATATGTGTTACAACACAAGACACACAGCTCTTTCATTGGGGTTTGTAAGTCTTGGGAGACCTTGATGAGAGTCATAGGAGTCATTGAAGAGAATGTGATCCTATGGCACTACTCCCAGAGGCACTGATCCAGTGGTGTAACGATGACTGCAGCCTTTACAGAACACAATTCCCTGGGGAGGGCAGATAAACAAGGCAGAAGGCTGTTTGCTACTTGGAAGAGGTGGATGTGCTGGGAAGCCCAGTGAGTTGTGTTCAGCCAGACTGCTTCAACCAAAAGGAAGAGACTTATTTGTTCACCTTGGTATTTCCCTGTGCTTTCTGACCATTGAGCTACTACAAAAAAGCACTTACTTCCTGTATTTTGTAGTCAGGTAGGTACAGCAGAGGCACCCCAGGAGTCCTCCTATCCCATAAATAGACACAATGAAGGACCACAACAGCATGATTGTCTCGGGGTGGAGGGGAGAGCCATGTCGCTCTATCCAGGTTTCATTAATAAACTTCCTGATGTGCTGAAAAATAGAATGAGATTTGACTGGATAATGGGGTATAAGATCCCTTCATATTATTTGGCTGTTGTGCTTCTGATAGAGCCTATGGTGCCAATACTAAACTTATTTTGAGACCTTCTTAGCAAAACAGGTTCACTGAGATCACACTGCAAAATCTACAAGTCTGTATCAGTCAGGAAGCTTCCTGGCAACCATGCTAAGAGCACATTTTTCATTCTCCTTTGGAGACTTGTATTCTGTGTGCTAAAAGCTTATTTAAAACAGAAAACGCTGTCCTGTTCTTTAAAGGAGAAAAAGTTCTCTACTTAGGTGATGTTACTGTTAGCCAAAGAGAAGGCATAGATTTATCAGGTGAATGCTCAGTAAACTTGAGATTCATGGGAGAACAGAGAGCTCAGGCTCCCCACTTTGTGTTATCAGCCTAGGGGAGATGGCTACTTACCACAGAAGGATAGTTGATGACAGAAATGTGGAATCCATATGGGAAACTACCACCAATTCCCAGCACTAAGATCATTTGATAAAGTCCTCTGAACTGAACCTGCAAAGCAAAAATAAAATGCTCCATCAGCTTCTCATTAGTCTAGATCTGTGCAGAGCCAAAGTCTTTGCAGCCACACCGGTCCTTCCTCCTTGTCTGCTCCAAATCCTCTTGAATGTAAACATTTTTCAAAATCCCTGTAACCTACTGCTGAAGCACCATCATCATCCATAGTGCCATGGCAAACTACGTGCCACTGTGAGGGTGATAATCCTTCACTCTGCTTGCAAGAAGGGACAGGAGTTGTAAAAGATGTTCCTGATAGTCAGCTCTGACTCCATGCCTGCAATATCTGACAGGTGGGCTGCATAAAATGTCAGAACTGGGTGTGGGGAAGGAAGAGGGAATCAGTTTCCTCATCTGCAGTCAACAATAACTGCTCTACACCAAACCCTAATGCTGTGTCTCAGAAGTACAGCATTAAAAATCCACAGCATTTTATTATACTCTCTGCTTTCATTTCTATGACATCATATCTTTAAGCAGAATTAAGAAAAGATCCTTATGACATTCACCTTATTCAGGAAGGCATGGACTATAATTATTTCATAAAAATAAAATAAAATATAAATATAATTACAGGGATAGCGCCTGTAATTGCATTCAAATAAAAATCTTGTTGAATTTGATTTGGGATATCATTTCTTCTTTCTCAGTATTTTATTTTTTTCTATTTATTTAATCATGACACTATTTGCTTGCATATTGAAGGGCTTGGCATCTTCCAGGCCAGGGAGATGCTGTCTGTCTATAATTTCCTTGTCAAGGATTGGGACTGAAATACTCTTTTTGATGAATGAAATAATTTCAGCTGTAAATAAGGAGAAAACATAACATGTAACTAGTTAGACCTTAGGTCCATCTTTTGACAGCTTGTTACTTAATTAGTCCACTTCTGGATTTCCCATGTTATCACATGACAAGAACCAGGAAGCTGTGGACCAGAAAGAAGACTCTAAATTTCCTTAAAAATCCTCTCTCAAATTCAATGGATTTGCTAATTGGGAAAACCATTCGAACAAATTAAGAACTCACCCTCTCACTCTTTGTTTTGTTTTTGATAAATAGAGCAACAAATGCATATCACTTCTTCCCTGTTTAAGGCTATGGAAACTCTTGATGGATTATATCGATTATCTCTTGATGAAATGAAGTAATTTATTTTAAAGCTTATGTCACGATTTCTTAGCCTCTTGCAGTACAGTTAATATATTCATTATTTTGGGAAATAATCAGAGTGTTTAGTACTGTTTTCAGTAATTCAGAAGACAAAAGTAAAGTAGCACTGTCAGTGTTGGAATGGCCAGAGCTATTGATAGTTTTTGGTTTGATTTTATTTTGTTTTAATCCATCTTGTTGCATAGAAAAGACCATGCAATAAGATCTTCTTTGCCCCAAGTCCCATTGTTCCTGATGATGTTTAAACACAGAAAGATGTTCTCTGTACCAAAGGGACTTAAAAGCTTTAAAGAATCTGAATCTTCAGTATTTTGTTAGCTTTGTCTTTTACGAGGCAGAGTGCTGAGCAAAAGTGACCAGGTACTCACCAGGTTGGAGAAGAAGGCAGCCATCTCTGATGAAAGAGCCAGTGCCTGTTGCTCTCTGGCTGGTGCCTGCCCAAGGAACCGAGTGCTCACATTATGCAGTAGCAGTATCAGTGAACTAGTGCCATGGCATTGAAGTTAAATTTTACTGGAGAGGATTTTGCGTTGATTACACCCATTTCAGCAGTCGTACAAAGTTTAGGATTGTTGGATTAAATATTTCAACCAATGGCTATGTCCAAATAAACAAGATGGTCTGCCTTGCAGGCAGCCTGTGTACTTCAAGAATGCTGTCTTGTGCTAGGGGGACAGAGAACTGAGACAGCAATTTTAAACAGGATTCCCATAATCATAACTCGCTTAGTTTTCAGTCTAAGCTGACAAACATAGAGACAAAGTTATCTGTTGGGAATCTTAGATGGGGCTTGGACAATGAACTATGGGACTTTGACATATAATAGGAGAGATCTATCCTCTCTTCATGTGACAGTAACTGGAGCACATCAAAACTTAATCATTAGTGAAAGGAACTGAACTGCTCCATGATTTTGAAATTGGGTGCAAATGTAGTGATTTTACAGTGGCACAGCAGGCTTGACAAGCTAAGTATGTTATAGTAGCCGGTCTTCCTTTGCTAGTAGAGAGAAAAATTCATTATGCACAGTTTTGTCTGGAATTTCCATTAGTCAGGAGACTTATTTCTGTGCCTGTGATGAAAACAGGTTGTTTTGGAACTGTTTTGTAACGTCCACAGCTGGATTGATGTCTTTTTCTCTGAGAGAAAATTCTAAGGCTTTAACTTCATTTATTTCTCAATTAAGAGGGTTTTGTATGTATTAGTTGGTAAATAGCCTAGTTATCACATGCCATTTACACTTCAGTTAAAGAAGAGGATGAAGAAATCGTAAAGAGCTTATTGAATGCAAGGGGTCATATTTACTAGAAAACACATCACATGCAAAGCATATTCACAGATTCTCCAGCTAATGTCTGAAATGTAGCATGTGGCACCACCCAGCCATTTCTCCCTTCCCTCTCATCATAACCTTCATTTTGCTGTTGATGTGTGCTGAGAGTTCATGGAAGGCATTTTTTCCAGTTTAGGTTCTCCAGCAGATAATCTCTTGTTAGAGCACATCCCTTTGATGCTAAGAATTAATTTCCTTTTCTGTAAAGTTACACAAAGTTGAAATAACATGGTGTGCATCTGACAAAGGGAAGAAATGCCATGTTGGCTGCTGGTATCTGCCTTGCTCAGATGATACCCAGGGAAGTCTCAAGCAGGCAATAACATGTAGTTTTGGCATGGGACACTCCTCAAATGCCATTTATTGCACGTATTTTCTTATGTTCTACTTCACCCTCTTCTACATGTACTTATACATATTGTAACTTATGCTCTTTGCTCTTGGACATTGAGTTAGGATTCCTGTTTTGGGTAGGTTGAGTCTTCCTCTCATAACTCCCATAATGTGTAATGTCTTTTCCATTTATGGTGATTAGTGACTGTACTGCTTCTGTGCTTTTACTGCTTACACAGTGCTAGGCCTCCCTTTATTAGATGTGCAGTTTCTTTAATAGTGCTAACAAGGGAATTAGTGGATATCTTACAGATATCCGTAAGTCATATTTGTGCTCAGGACAGTAGATCTCACGACATCAGGCCATTTAGTCATTGATCTTGCAATTTTACAGACAGTTTTACATAGGCAAAGCTGTGCTAAGCCTTCCTTAATACAGGCCAGCAAGATCAGCTCCATGTTTTCTGTGTCCAGCTGACAGCAGTTCACTGATCCAGTTTTTAAGTGTTTATACCTGCCTCAGTTAGTATTTGAGACATATCTCACTTATCAGCTCATGTCTCTGGAAGAAAATGTAGTGTATGTTCCTGAAACTTCTGGATGACTGTCCTCTTTGTCCCTGTCACCTCCCATGTATATTTGAACAAGACCTTTCTGCTGTTTCATCCCCTGACCAGACTGTCCCCACAGTACAGCTCTTGCTCTACTGAGCACAGGCGAAGGTTGACCTGTGCTCCAAAGAGCTGTTCCGCTTCGTTGTCACATTAATGTTCCAGAGGGCACCACTCACTTCCTGATGAGGATGTTATAGGGAAGGCTTTCCCAATAACACCTAATGGATAACTGAGATCAGAGAAGTGGCTCGCTAGAGAGTTATTTGCTACACAGTGCCACTCTGTTCTTGTTTCCAAAGACTTCAGGGATTGTTGCAATGGAAAGAAGGATGTTTTCAGAATGACTGATTAAGAAAAGAGGATTCTGTTTTGCAAAAAGCTGAGATTTCCTTTCTATATTGGTGGCTGTCTCCAAATGACTGGTAGTTTTAAATCATATTATACACATATGGAACACTACAAAATTACTGAGTTTTCTGACTTTGAGGACAGTTCAGGTTTTGTAGATACATAGTTTTAGTTATGTAGTTATATTTTAGTGAGAAATCTTAAGTGTCCCTCAATACTAAAGACAGGAATAATGAAAAATGCCAGTCATGGAAGAGAATGCACACCAATAACTTTTTCTAGTTAGCTGTTCCTAAGGGAGATCATGGTGTGGAAGAAGAAATATTAGTGGAGGCTAGAAGTTTTAGTACAAGGCAATCTGCCATCTTTATTACGTTTAACATTGCAATTAAAATTAAGCAGCAGTTAAGATGAACAATTGATTTATTATTTTGAATAACCCTATTCGAGTTGAAGTAAATATGAGAGTCAAAGCAACAGCAGAAGTAAACCCATTTATTTTACTGTGCAAGTCTGGAGTTTGGACTTTAAATTGTATAATGTGCTCCACTGTAAGCCTTAGCATTGTTCATGTTCCTCCTGATAGTATTGCTTTGCCACCAGGCCTGTGTGAACCTCTCATTAATAGACAGAAACATGCAGAATATTGGACACTTTCTAAAGAAAATAAAAATCCCACAAATCTGCATATTTCCAAAAAGGTTCCTGGTTAAATCAGTTCCATGCTGAGGTGGTTCTTCTGGGCTAAATTTGGTCCAGGTAGCCAAAAGTCACGCCAGGAAAATAGCAGCTCAGTTACTGTGGGATTCACAGCCCATGAGGGATCTGTGGGAACTCTGCTCCTGGAAGAGGAGCTACAGACTTGAGATGACAACAGTGATGGGCAGGACAGCACAGAGTACCTCAAACGGCTGCAGGTGCTTGGGGTTTATGGTGACTGAATTCCATCCATCAGTCCTTTAGCTCTATTCCTGCTGAAGGGCAATCTGAAATGGCTGGAGTCTGTCAAACTACTAACTAGTTACTACACCATGGCACTGTGCATGGGAACCTGGCAAGGTTTGGTTATTCAGTGGAGTCTAGAGAAACAAAGAATTTATCTCCTATTCCACTAAATTTTTTCTTTAATCTGTTATGGATTGAACCCTAGCCAGAGACAGCAAGCCAAGAACTTCACTGTTCCCATTTCAGGGCTGTAAAAACATACTCAGAAATCATAGAGAGAGAGGGAATTGCAGGTCTTTCCTTTCTCTGTGGTCAGCAGAGTGTTTATAAATTCTACGTGTAGTTTCAGTGTGTATTAGTTGCTCTGTTAAGATTTGCACATCAGCAAGTTAAGCCAAAATGCTCATGATTCACATGAGTTTATCCTGTACTATCAGCCCTCATCACTGCTCAGAGCTGCCCAGAGTGGAGTGCTTGAGAAAGGAGCTGGTTTGGCAAAATGGCAATGACAGGAAAGCTGACAGTCCATTTGGATAGACTGGCTAGTCAGAAAATGACAAATGTCTTTTTCCCCCCTTCTTTTTAAGAAATCCTGATTCCCCCTTACAGCTGGTCAAAGCCTGGTGCAGAAGGTGTAATCCTCTATGACATGATTTGGAGCTGTTGGAACATGCTTATTTTTAAAGTTTAGCTTATCGAATTCTTCTGTGATTTCCATGATTGATTTGCCTTTTGTTTCTGGAAGGAACAGGTGGATAAATATCCCTGAAGTGAAAAGTACCCCCATAAAGATGAGGAAGCAGAAGTGCTTGAGTTTTTCCTGCAGGGAAAGAGCAAAGGGAGAAAGAGATCAAGATGAGCATATCTTGTCTTTAGTCACTTTCTTGGCACAGTTTTTGTGTTTGCGTCCCAAAGTACTTTGAGTTTGATAAGGAATTAATTTTGATTGAATAAGTACCTTGGGCAAACCGGGCCCCTTCAGTTGCAAAAGTGACTTGGGAGAGCAGGTGCCCAGACCACTCTAGACTGACATGGCACTGTCATCTCCTGCTGCTCCCCTTCCTGCTCCCAGGCCGGCTCCAGCCCAGTGCCCTTGGGCGTGTCCCCGGCCAAGCCACTCACCACAATGAACGGGAAGGTTGTTCCGATCACAAACACTCCCAGCCAGTTGAGAACTGCGCTGATCACAAAGGCGGGTGGTCTGCAGGACAGCTTGAAGATTTCAACCCTGGTGGAAACTGTGGCACCACCTGAAGGGAAGGAAGAATATGAATTACTTCATGTTGATGTGTTTGGTTTCAACTTTTGGAGAGAGTGTTACTTTTACACGGTCAGCAAATAGATGCTCCTGCCATGGCCTGGCATTCAGAACACCTGAATATATCACTCTTCTTTACAAATGAAAATGTTTGTGGCATCTTATAAACTACTAGACAGATATTAAAGTTTATTAAAGTGGCAAAATATTCAAATAGATTTTTGGGGACATCCAAGAAATAAGTAGTTTACACTTGAGAAAGCCTGACATCTTCTCATAAAAGAAGTTGTGTCAGGATGGAATGACAATTATTATTGCTAACAAGAATCCCCAGCATGATTCTGCTGGATCACCAATGTGTTATCTTCCCAGATTCACTTCCTGGGTATTTCAGTTATGTTTTGAAGTCATAGGCCTGCAACAGTTTTGAGTTAGGAAAAGAATTC
Source organism: Anabacerthia variegaticeps (assembly GCA_035583185.1). Taxonomy (NCBI): domain Eukaryota; kingdom Metazoa; phylum Chordata; class Aves; order Passeriformes; family Furnariidae; genus Anabacerthia; species Anabacerthia variegaticeps. The sequence continues at coordinate 2,048,787 of JAWWEW010000036.1, read as the reverse complement.
AAGGCAGACATTTTAAAAATCAATAACATTTAAAAAATAAAATGTAGAGAGTAGCATACAATAATTGCAAGGAAAATTATTATTCCAAAGTAGGTCTTCTGCACTGCTGTCTGTATGGGATAAGATATAACATTACACAACACTGAATTTAAAAGAACTTTAGAAGCTTTTCTTTTTCTCTTTTTCTTAGTATTTTTTAAAAATCATCTACCCATCTGTTTTTGCTCAATTTTTGCTGTATTTTTCCAGTGTGTTCCTTTCCTCTTGTTTGCAAAACCCAAACCTGATGGCGTTGAAGTTTATGGCCAATGATTGGCCCCACAATATTTAAATGACTACAAGACTGTGTTAGATGAACTTACTTATGCTAAATATTATGCAATATAATGCAGCATTTTCCTAGCCATATTAATAAGCTCACATAACTTGATCTGTTTATTTCTTTTTGACTGAGTACTTACCTGGCCCAACTGCAAAAACAACTGCAAACAGGATAATGAGACAAAGGCTGCAGTATGGCATCCAGAAATACCAGTCCTGGGGGAAAAAAACCCATAAAACAAACTTCTGGGTGAAAACTGTTAATAACTGTAGGTGAAAAATGCTCCTTTTCCAACACTGTCACCTCAAGAAGGGAATGTTCAGTGTGTGGGAACTGACAGGGATGTGAATGCTTTTCCTGTGGATGGAGGACTGAGGGGTTTGTTAGGTGAGCAGAGATGCAGGTTTGTTAGTGCAGAGCAGCTGTGAAGCTTGGAAGGTTTCTGTTAAAGGAAGTCCAGAAAGTACTTTTCCATCCTGTCCTCCTTTCTTCTTGACCTCATGGTGCTTCTTCCAATCCTTAGAGGTATGGGAAGGCCAAATCATATTTTTCTTCACTTTTGTAAAGATATAGATTTGATAACTGGTACTGCAAAGGAGCTTTCCTAGATCTGGTCATGAAGAAATGAGACTCAATGCTTTAGGAAAAAAGATTTCTCTCCTGTGTTTGAGATCCTTCATGAATGAAACAAAAATTGAAGTCTGCTGCCACCTTGCTTCAAGGCTAATTTTGCAGTGTCTCTAGAGTAGCTCAGGCGATTTGCTTCTGGAGAAACAGATAGTACCTTCCCAGTATCTTCTGCAGCAAAGTTAAATTTCAAATTAACTGATGCAAATGGTCTGGGGGTTTGTTGTCACTTGTTCAAAACAGTGTGAATAGAAAGGGCCATTTTGCTTGGACTGTCTTTTGATCTGTGCTGACCAGTGTTTGGTGCTTGCAGTCGGATGAAATGAGCAGTTGGTGCCAGTCTGCCAGTGTTTTATGTGCTCTTTGCTAAGGGCACTCCACTGAAAGGAAGGCAGGAGTACAAGACAGTACTGGCTGAGAGAGAGTTTAATCCTGTGTATAGCCAAGCTTGATCTAAGCCTCACTTTCCTTTCTCAACAGCCTGGTCCTGCCCAAGAGCAGAGGTTAGAAATAGAACAGACAGAGAAATCTGCTGTGAGAAGAATTGCCTTACCTGTAGGGAGAGGGTCACGGTGATACAAGCAAGCAGGGAACCCATGATCCAGTAGCCCCCTCTTAGGAGCACTTTCCTGCCCAGTCGCTCAATGATGGAGCTCTGAAGGACAGAAATCACACTGGCATCAGAGCCAGGGAGCAAGTTGTGACCCATTCCCATGGTAATGTCACTTACACAGACTACAGCAGCTACGAGTTCAGAGAGTCCAACAGAGAGGGTCATGTAGGACACCATTCTTTCATCAAAGCCAGCTGCCTGGAGGACTTCAAAAGTATACAAGTAAATCTGAAAAAAACCCCATAAAACAATAAGAGAAGAAAATAATCGATTTCTTACCTGCACCTGTGTGTCACTGCCCTAGATAGGAGCTGTCAATCAGGAAGTATGCAGCTCAGCTTTGGGGTGATCTAGAATTCTGCAATCTTTTTAATACTATTCACTTGATCAGCAGGCAGTATCAGCAGTATTATAAAATGTAATTAATTCATTAAGTCATTTCATAAAACATAAAATGCTGGGATAATTGGACCTCCAGCTGCTACAATGTAATTAAGTTTGCAGAATTTTGATTTGGGTGATTTCAGGGACAGCCAGGTATATTGTGTCTTCAGAGCCCATCCAAAAACACCATTGTAGGATGTTCTCAAGAAAGAAGAGCATGGGTTATGGAGTCATGATGGGGTAAAACAAGCATCTTTTCAAGTACCTTTGCTAGTGTTTGGAGACATGCTGAGAACATAAAGATTCCCGTTTAAGCTGTGCCAAGAGCCAGGGGCAAACGGGAGCTGCTGCAGCTGAGCAGTCCCATAAAACTACACTGCAGACTCTGCCTGTAGAGGGTGGGCTCCTTTGGAAGAGTGGGCCCTGTGGAGCTGCTCCCAGAGAGGGCTGTTCAATAAGCCTGACTACAGAGGGAGGTAACTCTGGCAGGGACCAAGAGCTGGGCAGGGGGATGGCACATGGAGAGCCCAGCCAAGCTTTGCAGGCTGCTGCTGCCCTGTAGAAGGGCCTGAGAAGCCTGAGGAAAACGAAGGGAGCTCCTGTGAGCCATGATATCTTCCTCAAGGTTATCAGTAAGTGTTTTGAGAGTTTAAGGGGGAAATACACTCAACTGCATTGATGCCACATAGCTGAATTGTGGCAGTCAGAATAATTATCATGTACAGCTGCCAACGGGAAGCTGGTTCTTTCACTAGTTCCAGGACACTCAAGATCTTGGTGTTTTTCATTGTTGCCTTCTCTTTCATGATGTCATCAATCTCTGCTTGGTGATGGCCTTCACCCCAAAGCTGCCTTATGGCTGTGGAGGAGAAGGAGAGCGAGACCTGCCATGTTAATTTGTCTGTTTGTACCCTAAGAAGTTTGTTGAGTAGGTGATTCAAGTGTGTGGCAGCCCAGTGTGCGTGGGCTGGGGCTGTGCCGAGAGGCAGGGGTGTCCTACAGGGTGTTCCAGGGCCCTGGTTCCCTCCTGCACAGAGGGACCTGTTGTGACAGAGGGGCCTAGTGGGGTGCACAGTGACTCCCTCCCTGCCCATGAGGCCACTTTTCTCCCTTCCTCCTCCTCTCGGGATGTGAGCAGGGTACACAGCCAACAACCAGAGCCAGGGAGTGCCCTGCAGAGCTCTCAGTGCAAACAGCCATTTCCATTTATCCTTTTCTGGTAATCCTAGGACTGACAGTGCAGGTGATATCAACTGAATGTGAATGGTTTTGCAATACAGAACTGCAGAGAGAAGTAGTTTTGTGTTCTATGTGGGGACCACAATGAAAATAGAGGTATTCACAGAGCCATGTAGGAAATGAGCAGGGAGAAACTTTGTCCTGCTTATTTTTTTCCATATGGGGAAAGCAAGCATCACAAAACAACTGTAAGTCAAGGGAAGACCAGGAACCTGGAGCCCTCAGTTACCTTTCTTGCAGCCTTCCTGGTCTTCTTTATGCATGAGGAGATATGGTGGGGACTCAGGGAAGGAGGGAAGTGTGACCAGCTGGACAAGTGCTGGAAATCCACAGGCAGCCATCAGCACAGGCCACAGGGACTGGCTGCCCAGCAGCTCCCTGGCAGGGATAAAACGTGTATAGAATAAAGTTCATTGCACTGGTTTTGAGGAGAGAGAGGAATGGATGGAAAAGCAGAGGAAGAATCAAAAGATAGAGGGGATACAGAAATTGATTGCATTATACCTTTGTCCTGAAATTTGCCCTACGGCTTTTCCCAATGACCAAAAGAAAGAGGAAGTAGAGTTTGCAAATCCACGTAGCTTCTTAGGGGAAATTTCTCCGACATATTGATGGTGCAGAGGAACACAAAGGCCTTGAGGTGAGGAGACAATTATGGGAGAGAAGAAAGAAGACATTCATAACCATTGGAAATAAAATTGGATGTAAATAATTAAGCATTACAGAATATAGCTGCCTCAAGCCCCAAGTAGTTTCTCATACCTCAACCTACTTGTGAGATTTTTCAGTTTTAGATCTAACCCTTTCTACCAAAGTATTTGAGCCTCTTCAGATAGTGCAGTTCCTGATCTGAACAAAGGTACAGTTTTCCCTGTAAAGTGTAGGTGTAGCTTCATCATAAAATCTCCTGTGAGCCTTAACATATTTTAAAAGGCACAGGGTATGCAAGTGCTGAATAACTAATCACCTTGCAATAATATGTAAAATGCTTGTAGTTAACCCACATAATCTCAGCCTATTCTGACATAATGCTATTGAAAAGCTGTATGGTAGATCCATGGCAGATTAACACATACATTGCTATAGTTAATGTTGATTTGTCCATGATTTAGAGTGAGACAAAAGTATTTCTATTCTGCTGTCCAGCAATCATTTTGCTGATTTCAGGCAGAATTGATGTTCCTAGCTGTATGTGAAGTACCCTTTTATCTGTTTCGAAAGCAACAGGTTCTTCTCTTGGCTTTATACGGTGCCAAATCAATCTCTTTTGATTGCAGTCTCTTTACCAAAAATCAGGTCTTTGCATGAGGCCTGATACAGATTCTAGGCCAGAGCAGGGCCCCTGTGGGTGAGTGGTCCTTAAAGTACAATTGTAGTTCCTCAATACAACTGTATATCAGAGTAGCAACGTACTAAATCTAGGGATTTGAAAAATAGGCAGTAACTTCTAACTCTTTAATAAGTTAAAATAGGCATCCCTGTGAATATCCAAACAATGAAAAACAAGTTTTGTTTAGGGGAAAAATGCAAGGAATACTAATACCAGCACAGGAGGTTTTCAAGGCATGTGGTCTACTTTCTAGGAGTGATTTTGCCTGATTATACCCAGATCTTTGTACTAATCTCGAGGATTTACAGCTTGGAATACTCCCCCTTATCAAAATACTGGCTTTAAATCATATAATTTTCAATACTGCTAACCAAAATTAAGATAAAATTACACATATTTCTCCTTCTGGAATAAACCTTGTTTCCTATAGTATCAAAAAACTCCTGCCAGCTCTGAATATTTATATACTTGGCAAAGCTGTGTTTCATTTGGTATCAGTGAAATTAGTGACAATTATGCTCTTTACTGCTGGTTGCTATAGAAAATCTGCCAAAGGTCAGTGACTTTAATGTTTTATTTTCTTAGTGGCGGGTTATTATTTACTTTGAATAAAGATGTAAAATTTTGTGAGAGCCTTTAGACCTGTGGGAGAAATCACTCACCTGCACTTACTCCACACATGAAGCGCCCAATTAGAATCATCTCAAAGGACTGGGCTATTTTACTGAAGCCCATGATAGATGCTGCGACTATCATGAGCACGTTGTTGCACAAGAGACATTTCTTTCTGTAAGTGCAAGGAAGTGAAAAGATTTTTTGTAAATCAGAAGGGAAATGGCACTTCAGCTCCTGCCATGCAGGAATTTCTGGGTGAAGTTGTCTTGCTAATTTTGTGAAATTACACATACGTGGTCCAGGATAAAACCAGCCCTTCCACGCTGTTGGCACTGGGTACTCTGGCACATTGTTAGTGGAGTTTGGGAACATTTCTGGGGTTGTATAGCAGAGAAAAGTCTTAAAACTTTTCTGCACTTCAATATCCACTATGAAACACACTGTTGTAGCACTAGAAGGATCTCAATGCTTCTACATTTTGAGTAGCACTTTCAAGAACCCATTCTGTCTCCAGCCAGGCTGCCTTTCCTCTTTGCTGAGTGACTGTGCCTGGTGTGGCAGGCTGCTAGCACAGCTGGTTAGTCCATGCCACAGGACAGGGGCAGGAAGCAGGAAAACCAGTAGACACCAGAGCCAACCTGGCTGTGTTACAGCCATGACTAAGTGTAAAACTCTGTCTTACATTTAAAACCTTGACTGTCTTTTCCCTGAGCTGGGATTCAGTTGACAAACTGTCTTTGAACATACGTACTTGCCATATTTGACAGTGAGGTATCTGCTTCCTGAAGAACCCAAAATACCTCCTATTCCAAAGATGGACACGGTGATAGACCACAGGAACAAGAGGTTGTCCTGTTGGATGGGGTAGCCATATCGCTCCAGCCAAGTTTCATTAATGAAAGCCTTAACATGCTGAGACAGAAAAAGAATTTTCATTAGCAATGCCTGTGACAGCAGTGCATCTATTTTATTATATTTACAACATAATTTTGCTGCTTCAGCTAAAGTCAGGATTTCCTATAGACTTTAAAAGTGTGTATTTTAGCTAATAGGCACAGTCTAATAGAGTGTGCTATGCTTGGTTTTTCATTAAAGGAATTCAATCTTTGCTATTTTATCCTTGAAATCTGAGGAACTGGGGCATGGACTGGTGCTGAAGAATAGTGTAAACAGCCCTGCAGTGTTCTGCAAATGAGTTATGGGTTTTCTCTCACATACCTGCCAAGAATGCCAGGTTACACAGCGCCTCTTCAGTGCAGTTCCTAAGTACTTTTTCACTCAGAACTTAGTGCTCTAAAGCCAGAAAATAACACTTTTCCATAAGGTGATCTCTAAAAAATAATGACGTCTTCCATCAGTATCTTTAATGGAAGTTTTACCTTTGATCAGTGGAGAGAAGCAGACATTTTCCTAGAGCATGGCTCACTGGATTTATTATTTGTCTGTGAAGATGGGCAACTGTAAAAATAACAGCTGAAGCCACTGATGCAGGTACGTGTGCTGCAGGTTTTTAGGGAAACACTGCCACCCCAGTCAGTGTGTCTTCTGAGGAACAGTTCTAGAAACAACTTGCAGATCTCTCTTTTCTTTTGTTTTCTACACTTTGACATGTTCTACTCTTCATGATAGCATTGCATAGCAGTTGGGAAATGAGAGAATATTGTGAATAAATCCTTTCTGACTGCCAGGGAGGAGCATCCTCAAGCAGCAATGTAGACTCAGTGCCGTCATTAACCAGTGTGCCCTTGTGCATCTTTGCCTACCTGAGACATGTAGGTGATGGTAGAAATCTGAAAGCCAACTTGGAATGTTCCACCGATCCCCAGGACAGTGATCATTCGAAAGAGCCCCTGGTACTGTGCCTGCAGAGGTAGAACAAAACCTTCTTAAGCTTGTAGCCACATCAGACTCTTCTTGCAGGGTGCCCTTCATTCTCCAGAAACACCTCGTTTGTTCAAAGGATTTGCAGGTAGCAATGTTCCCTCTGCTTGCCCTGGTGTGATTTCCCTACATTCAACTCAGGGAAATAGAGCTCCCACAAACATCCTTGTCGAGGTGCCACAGCTGCTGACATCCAGTCCTACTACCTGGCTTTTCTAAACCTAAATAATTAGTGATATATTTAACCCAGCTCTTTTTTCAGCGGCTAAGCAAATCAAATTATATTTGAAGGTAAGCAAATATTTTCACGTAAATGAAAACTTTTAAGAAACATTAACATATCGACAAGGATGGATGACAGAGTATATGAAGTGCAAACATCCATAATCCCTAAAAACGGTGGGCAGAAGCACTTCCAAGATGCTTTTAGTGAATAGAAGCCTTGTTGTTCTTACCGAGATACTGATTTTGTTTCCTTTGAAACACCAGTAACCCACAAAAATGTCGCAGATGCAAACACCCCACTAAACACTTACCAGGTCTGATAAGAAGCCGGTCATCTCTGGCTGGGGGCTGGTTGTCCAGCATGTGATGTGTCTTTGTCATCACAGGTTTCTCTGTGTCTCTGTCCTCTGCCTGCTGGTATGGCAGTGGGCATTTGGCTTCGGGGATCAGAGTTAAATTTTTACTATTTCATCTTCACTCACTTGTGTTTACTTCGACTGGCCAAAGTTAACACTGCCAGATTAAATATTTCAGGAAATAATTGCACCTAGTCCAGTCTCCAGGGGGAAAGTTTCAAAGCAGAGGAAATTTGCATGTGGGGACTAATGAGGGCTTTGGAAGGGGAAAGAAGAAACACCAAATACTTTACTCTATGATACAGACCTATGTGTATGTCTGCCATTATCTGCAGAAAGCAAAATGAGCTGGTACAAGGTTTCTGTACTGTTATTTATAAACAAGTAAAGTATGTGACATTTCAGGTTTATTGGTATAGTAAATATTGTTATTAAAAGAAAAACAAGCAAATTTCAAAGCCTAATTCCGCTGTTCTTGCCTTAGGTACCAGTTAGACTGCACTGAGGAAGGGTATTTTTTTCCCCGTGTTTATGGGGATGTTTGTCAGCCGGGTGTGGTGAAAAAGCAGTAAGAGACAGTGTGCCCTGGCAGAGGCTTTTGGAATGGAGCATCTGGTCCTGAAGGCTCTGCTTGAAGAGCCAGTAACTGAGACCCACTTTCTCATGACAGTAATCAAAGGAGGTAAACATCCCTTAGTGAGTTAGGAGGGGACACCTGGGATGTCACTCCCTCAGCTTTGTCACAGAACAGCTCCAGAATCAGTGTCAGTGTTGCAGGCATGGAAAAGTCACCTTTGGTCCCCAGAGACTCCTCTCTTGTGAGGTGAAGCTCAAACTGTAGCTCTGTGGGGGCTTTGCTCGAGCCAGCACTTGGGAGAGAGAGGTTGGTTTGCCTGGGGCTTGCCTGTGTGGTTGATGCCCTGTGCTGTTCCTGCCTTCCAAGTCTTCTGCTCACTCTCACTCCTGCCAGGGGACTGTCCCCTGCCCCCAAGGCCTGGCGTGGGGGCACATGGGGCAATGGGGTTATTCTGAAGCCCTCAGCAAATGCTCGAGCTCACCCTCGGGACTTGTGCTTTCAGTTCATAAAACACAGAATGCAATTATTTACAGAGGGGTTCACTGCAAATACTGTGAGTCTAAAGAAATGGGAAAAAATGCATGTTAATAATAAAACCTTGGTTACTTGTGTAATTCCAGGTAGTGCCTATATAACTGCATAGCAAATGCTGTTTATCCTGGCTTGCAATGGCATTTTGAATTACTTGGCAATTTTTGTGTTTTCTCTTGAGCACAAATCTTGTAATTGGTTGCATAGCTAGTGATTATTTATTGCTTGGAATTGTTAATGTTTCCTTTTTATTACATATGTTTTCTCAAAATTATATAGAAGTGTAGGGAGGCTACACCATAAGCACTCTGACACTCCTTGAAAATAACTACTAAGGATCTCAAATAGCAAATTCCACCATCTCAGTGAAATTTTTCTTACATGTTGGGGGACATCTGATGATTCTGAGTTGTAAACGACTGTATAGCATGGTACTGTTTCACATTATTAGGAGTTTTAGGAACATTTAATTCTAGGAGTTTACTTCTTGTTTTTCTGTCAAGTCAATGGAATCAACTGTTTCTGTTGAAAATGTCACCTATATTCTTGAAAAAGCTGTTACACCGTGGAAGTTGCGTGTGGTTTCAAGTTTAAGGAATTATTACAGAGTAATTAATATGGGCGGGTTAATCATATACTGTCTGGTTTATCAGTAACTGCAAGAGCAGCTGGGAGAGCGTTTGGGAGAGCAGGCCTCCTGAGGTCTGGCACGTTGGGTTAGTGCAGTTTGGGAGGATGAATGCTTGAGGTGGAAAAGTTCATTAAGCCACGAAGCAGAGGAGGTGCCCAGCAAGGCAACCTGTGAAGGACTGAATTCTTGCAGGAGAGACTCAGCTACATCAGAGTCAGTATGGCTGGACTTCATAAGGGAGGGACAGAGGGATCCGAGGCTCGTGTTTTTAAAGCAGACAGGGTGCTGTGTGACAGGGATGAACAGTCCCTCTGCAGCGTTCCAGCTGTGCTTCCGCTGAGGCCAGTTCCTGCAAAAGGACCAGCAAAGACAAAGTGATACTGACCAAGTTTACGAGAAACCTGTGCAAACTGGGAAGGAACAGCATGGAAGAAGACAAATGTTATGTTTGTGTTCCATTTGGCTTCATGCTGCCCATATTTTCAATCAGGACACTCAGGCATTAGTAATTCCCCTTTACAACACTGTCAGGGAAGCTACAAGCTGCCCTGCCACAGAAGGGGTGGGGGAAGAGGGCATGGTGGCAAAAAGAAGCATAAGATTTCACGCTGGATGCAGGCAGCGCCTCGTGGGAATCAATGAGGTGTGGGGGCACTGGAGCTGTTGTGGGCAGGCTAAGACACACAGGCCAGTCTGCCCCCAGCCTTATTGTAGGATTAATGCCCATAATCCAAAACTTTTCTTCCTAAATGACATGATGCATTTATGTAGCACTTTATCAGGTCAGTGCAGCTCTGTTAGGTCAGTAGATGTTGAATGACATGGGAAATGGTGAATGACAGGTGAAAATGGTCCAGAAATACCTCACCATTTAGGAACTGGAGGAATTTTACCCTTTTTTTTTTTAAAAAAAATAAAATTAAATATTACCTCTAATTTTTCCAGTAAAAAAATTAGAAGGATTATCCTCTACCCACCCTGTTATTTTGAAAACATGTATTGCATTTTTAGGAATGATGATAGCAACAGACAACCTCATAGTCCTTCTGAAAGCTTAGTGCTAGGAGCTGGTACTGCCAGGTCCATTACTCACCACTTCTGGAAGGAGCTTGTCCATCTCATATTGAAAGGGTGGCTGATCCCAGGTAGACAGAACTCTGGCAGACTGTGGGAGTGTTTCCTCTCAGGCCTCTTCTGCACCTTCTGCTTAAGTGACTGTCTGACTCTAAGGCTGAGGTTAATGTTTACTTTGTATGATTTCTGTTGATTTATGTTTTTGTAACAATTGGACAGCACTTAGAACGGATGGATTAAATATTTCAGTGCTTCTACAGGAGAGGACCCTTTGAATAGGAGAGATTTGTGGCATGAGTGCTCCCTGTTTTGATAGAGGAATTGATACCAGATTGAATATAAAGTCTAACCCAGGTCTCAGTTGCTGGAACACACACCAGCACTTTAATGTCAGAGCTTCTTCTGTGGTTATTTCTTCAGAAGTAGAAAGTACATTATTTGAAGTTCTTAAATGGAAAACTCCCTAAAACTCAACACTAATTAACTGCTCCAGCACAGTAATGGCAGTCAGTATGAATGGTTAAACTGCAGAAAGAAAGGACTTATGATTCTGCTAAACAGGACGCTTAGAATACCATCTGTAATTGCAACAGAAAGAGGAAAACTAATTGATCATCCTCTATGAAGGTGGAAGAGTTTGGGGAGGGAAGTGCTTGGATGCTGCAGTGTCTATGTCAGTACTCTCTCTAAGTGTCTTGCTCCCTGTTGCTCTCCAGGGCTCTGGTTCCCCAGCTCTCAGCAATGCTTGTATGTTTAATAATCCTTGTACCATCCCTGAGATACCAGAATGCATTACAAAAACTTCCTCCTGATTTTGCTACAACTGATAAGCATGGAGAATGCAGCCAGTTTGCTCCAAAGGGTGTGAGTGAGAGTTTTCTGCACCAGCTGCCCAGGGAGCAGGGCTGATCCCTGACAGTCACTACAGAGACAGTCAGGACATACAGTCACTTGATGTCAGCTCAAGGAAATACAAGTTCTCTTTGTTAGTCCACCTGGTATTTGCTCATGTTCACAATCAATACCATGTCCTTTACAATGTGTTATCATGAAGAGATGATGCAAAAATTGTTTGCAAGAACTATGTCTCTGTTTAATCCTTTCTTCATCCTGCTCTTAAACTGGAGCAGAATTTTCTTATAAAGTAACAAACATAAAGACAAATCTTGCTGCTTTAAAATGACAGCAATGCAGAAAGATTTGAAACACAGTTGATGTGTTATTCCTGAAAATGTTTTCCATGTGCCAGTTCTTAGAACTGTCCGTAGTTGCTATTGTTTTCCTGCTACAGAGTCGCTCTTGGAATGAGCCATTGACTCTCACCATGAAAAGCAAAGATGAATATAAACCAGGACTGCTTGGATTAATGACAAGCTCTCTCTGGATTGCTTTTTGGGTTGCATTTCATTGAGAAAAGTCCATGTTAATGTTTAGCTTTCAGTTCAATTTTGAGACAGGGCTTTTTGTCAGTGGAAGTTACTGATGGTGGCTTATCAGAGCTTGGTGCAGAATGTCTTTTCTTCAGGAGCATTCATCTCCACAGCCTGATGACGTTTCTTCTTGAACTGGCGTGTTTTGAATTCTTCTGTGATTTCAGAGATTGACTTCCCTTTTGTTTCTGGGAGGAACAGGTAGATAAGAACCACTGAAATGATCAGGACGCCAATAAAGATGAGGAAGCAAAAAGGACCAAGAAGCATCTGGAGATAAAGATAGAATAAGATGAGTGATTTCTTTGGCAATATTTGCCCCTATAGATTCTTGAAAGTTGTGGATTTGTTCCTGTCAAATGAGGAATAAGGAGATTTTACAGCAGTAATATTTATTTATCTTTTCAATCTGTTCTTGAGGCAGCAGATAATTTCTGAAGTATTGGGAAGTGTTTTGCATAAATGGCCTCCATATGCCAATAACAATAAGGGATTCACAGTTTTAATCATCTACAGGTCACTTTATCCTACTCCCTGTCCAGACCAGTCTAGAAAACCAGTTTAAATTGATAGAGCCAAAGAGAAGGTTTGAATTAAATTACATACCACAGCAAAGGGGAAAATCATTCCAGTGAAAGTGAGGCCTAGCCAAACAATGATTCCACCAATTACAAAAGCGGAGGCTCTTGTTGAGAGGGTGAAGATTTCATTATTAACAGATGAAACAGCTCCAGCTGGCAAAATACAACATCAAAAAACAATAGTTGTTGCAGGTGTCCATTTCACATAGATGACCCCTGAGTTCTGCTACTGTGGGAATTCTGTTACATTTTCAAGACTTTCATGGTCTTCATATACAACCCTTACAATGTAGAGGCTGCCATTTGAATTTGGAGAGCGTAATAACTACAAGTAATGCGTAGTCAGGGAACTTCCAGAGCAAATATCAGTCTTAGGTGAGTGAGATTCTAGAAGAGAGCTGTCATTTTGGGTCTGGCATTACCAATGTGTTTTACTCTGACATTTTAGAAGAGCCGCTTCCTGCCCTTAGGGAAAGACAGAGACTGACCTGCTGAGCCTGTGTGCACTGAATGGCATTCACACCCTGCTAAACAAGCCTCAGTGAATTGAGTAACAAGAACTTATTTAGCTTGAACCTCTAATCCAGTGAGAGAAAACAGGCTGCTGATTCATCAGGGTGTGAATGATTTAAAATAATTTCTTAAAGAAATTGTTTCTTGGGCAATTAGTTAATCAAAAACTGGGACTCCCTCAATCTCAGTCCAAACTAAACTGTGAGTTTTCAAAGATGTAGTCACACCTTCTGGTTCTACTTCTACACAGTCATGGCCTATGCTTATCCATGTGATCCAAGTTTTCCTGTTGCTTTTCTTGTTGTACTCACCTGGGCCTATTCCATAAGCAACGATGAATAAAAAGATGAGAATAACACTGCAGTAACGCATCCAGAGGAACCGATCCTGGACAAGGGCAAAATGAGGAAAGAGAATTAACTTTGTAGCTGCAGCACAGCTGATCCAAGCATAGGAGCAGGAATATTTATACAAAAGCCCATGATGCTGAGCTCCATAATAGATGCTCCCTAGAAGTGCTTGTCTTTCTGTACTGAACACAGTGAAAAAGCCCAAAAAGCAGCCTGCAGTGTCACATCTACAGAGCTGGGCTCATTGTCAGTAGGCATCCTGACCTGTTGCTGAGGACATGAAAGCTAAGGCTGCCTGTCTGCTGTCCTGCACAAAGAATGCTGGTGCAGCTCCTCTCCCAGAGGGACATTTGCTTACGCTCAGCAGCAGGCTGGTTTCCAGCAGCACCAGGATCAGTGCCATCAGCAGATAACCACCACACAGCAGGATTCGGCGTCCAAAGCGGTCGATTATGGAGCTCTGAAGAGTAGAAAAAAAATGGCATATCACTGGAGGGATGGCAACATCCGGCTGTGAGCCATCCAACACATCAAGCACTCTCCTTGAGATCTTTGTACTTCAGGGAACATGAATCTTACTGGGACCAAGTTTGGTATTTTATTGAATTCCTTCTAGTCTGTCTAGTACTATGAGTTAAAATCAGTGCCCAGCATTGCAGGAGCTTTTTCCTAAACACTGTAGTCAATGGAAGCATGTTACAACTCCATTTGAATATATGGATACACAAAAATATATGGAAATGAGCACACATATTTATCTTTGAATGGCATTTCTTAAGGAATTCTTGTAAGAAATTAAGAAGAATGAAGAAGGGAAGAAAAACATAAAAGTGGAGACAAAATTTGGAGTGGGTGGTAACAACCACTGTACAGATTTATGCAGTACCACAGAAAAGCTATTTAGTTCATAAGGAGAAAATTAATCTGTTTTAAGAATAGATTCAACACACAAGTACTTTAATTCTTAAAGCCTTAAAAAGCTCTGACTTACACAGAATATGACAGAGATCAGTTCAGAGATTGAAACTCCTAGGGATACATATGGGATTATGCTGTCCTGCAGGTTGGCTGTCTGAAAAATTTCTGAGGTGTAAAAGGTGATCTGGTAAATAAGAAAAATATTAAAAATAAAGCATAGTTAATAGATGTGATATGTGCCTGTCCATCATCACTTAGAACTAGATCTGTCATCACTGCAGAAGCAGCAATAAGGTGTTGGGGCTTAGTGGAGGTGACACCTGTCAAGAGGTGAAAAATCAAAAGGTTAATGGAGATGAAGGAAAGGTTTTTGAAAGTCCAGGGGGAAAAAAAAAAAGAAAAAAAAAAGTAGTTGAAAGGAGCGTATTGCCTGTAAGACATGGGAAAAGGTGTTGTCTTAGCAAAAAGGAGAAGGAAAGGGACAAGATGGGGGAATGAAGGCAACAGTGTTCTTGCAGGAACTTCAGCTGAGCTGGATCTCTTGTATTCCCACCTGAGAAGTTCCCTTAGTGGTGTGAAGAATACTGGTGATGTCATCAGAGACATTCTCAGGCAGTGGGCTCTGCGTGAGGAGGAATAATGCAGACCCAGAGCAAAGGGACAATGGCACTGTGGCACTTTGGTTACCTCCTAGCAGATTTAAGCACGGCAATAGGGCATACTCAACTGCACTGAGGCCACAGAGCTGCAGGCTCAGGATGAGGAGGAGCATGGTACACAGCTGCGGGTACACCGACGGTTCTCTCAGCACCTCTAGCACATTCATGATTTTGGTGCCTTTTGTTATGGCCTTTTCCTTCATCAAGTCATCAAGTTCTGTGTGATAGTTCCCTTCTCCCCAGAGCTGCTTCATGGCTACAAAAGAGACAGAATGGAGTATACTCCTCCTTCATCTGATCCACTCAGAGTTCTGTGTTTTTTAGCTTTTAATGACACTAAACATTTGCAGTCCAGTCCATGCCTTGATTCATCAGTTACTGAGCAAAGGACTGGAAGGAATATTGCTTGCTGAAGCATGCTGAGATTTCCCTGGAATATGGTTTTCAGCTTGCAGTGGTATTTAGGGGTAGATATTAAATATTTTTGATGCCTCTTCTTGGTCTGGAGAATTTTAATAATGTAATTATCAAAAAATCTCTAGCTGGCTAAAAAAAAAGCTGATTCCCTCTGTTAGCTTCACTTTCCCAAGAGTTATGGTTTAACAAAGCAAGGATCTGAAGTTTTATTTTACCTTTCAAGCAACCAGCCTTGTCTCCTTTCTGCAGCAAGAGATAGGGAGGGGACTCAGGAAAGAATGGTAAAAAGAGCAGTTGAATCAATGCCACCAATCCAGAGAAGGACAATAACACATTCCATGTGTCTTCAGTTCCTAAAAGATCTCTGTGAAAGCATGTTAGAGTCTATTTATAGTCCAGTAAAATTACAGTTTATAACTGATTCAGTATTTTCTAAATCCTAGACTAAGTAAAGAGACACAGAATACATACAGTCCTTGAAAAATTAAATTGAAATAGAAGAAGTTTATGTTAGGGAAAGGAATATAGGCTGATACTTTATTTATTCTGCGAGACTGAGATTTTTCTTTATAATTTGGATAATTTCTAAAGATCAATGGAGTCCGAATATTTCCACAACAGCCCCCTGAATCAATACTGCAAGTTCTGCGTGAGGTTATTGAGAGATTCACAGGTATTTCAGACCTCAGAAATTTACTAATAGTATTTGCATACAGTCTTTCCTTATTAACTTCAGCAAAGACCACAGCTCCAGAGATGGATTCATCCTTTCTCAAGAGAAGGGCCTTTCTCTCCCCAGTGAGTGACACAGAACCTTAGTGACTGCCCTGGGGTAGGTGCCTCCTTTTTGACTGCTGTAGTTAAGCAAAGCAAAACCCCACCTTTAGGGTATGTCTGTTTCTAGGAGCAGGAGAACAACACTTCCCTGCCATATAAACGAGAAATAATTAGAACATTGGATGAGAAGGAGTGGCACAAGTACCGTAATCCAAGAATTCTTGCTACAGTTTTTCCCAGGGCAAAAAACACCGAAGAGGTCACATTTATAAATCCACGCAGCTTCTTAGGTGAGATCTCTCCAGCATACTGAACATGGGCACTCAAATGGATTCCTAAAGGGACAAAGAGGAGGGTGCTATAACTGTAGGAAGAAAAAGAGAGGGGTGCCTTTCATTTCCCTTGCAGCTGAAGGTGGCTCTGCCCTCTCTCTTCTGAGCTGTTTCCCATATATCCTCCACAACAACAGGCTAAAAAGGTACCTTTTACTTTAAGCAAGATATTTAGCTAATCCATCAGATTTCTCTCTCTACAAGACCTCTGGAAGGAAAAGGACAGCTCCTCTTACCTTTTCCCAGGCTGTTCCTCGTTCCACTGGGATACTGTGCATGCCTGGGTACTCCCAGCAGGAAGATTTCTGTATCCACCCCAAAGAAGTCACATTAACATGGAGTAGTGGGGAGTCCTACCCGCAGCGATGCCCTCGAGGAAGCGCCCAACCAGGATCATCTCAAAAGACTTGGCTGTCCTACTGAAGCCCGTGTGCAGTGTGGCTATTATTAGGACCACGTCATTGAACAGTAGACATTTCTTCCTGCAACAGCAAACATGTGGGTATGATCCAGGTTTTCCTTTTTCATCCTGACTAATGTCTGCCTGTTCTCCTCTGGATTTACAGACCCAGCCTATGGTCGTGTTTAAATCCATTCCTTATAGGACAACCAAATCTGATTCTGTAAAGGTATGATGTGTTTGCAGAGGAGTGGAAAGGGAGAAGTGAGATTCCTCTTATCCATGCTAACACTGTGTGAACAAAGCATGAGGCTGAAGGAAATTCCTGACATAATACTGATAATACTGACAAGGAATGGTCTTTTTCACTTCTTTGCTGTGGGCAAGGCTCCCATCTCAAACGCTTCTCGTGTCTCCAGAACAAGGCACATCCAAGTTCCAAACCTGGAACTTGCTTCACCGCCAACCTCAAGTGAGAGAGTTTTGGCTTTGTCCTTTATGGCACCCTCAAAAAGAGGGTTCTGAATGTGGCCTGAGGGACTTCTGTTTATCTTTGCTGGAACTCTGGTTATTCTTACAGAGGAATGAACCTGTACAATTTTTGTAAAGCCTGTGATCAATTAAATAGGTAAATTTAAAAAAACTTTTGGCTACAGAATATCCATCTCCTTCTGCACTACTGCAGCGCTGTTGGACTCCCTACAGCATTATCACCCAACAAAGACATTTCAGAGTTTTATTTTTTACTGAAATTCCAGCAAATATGTAGGAAGTGGATGGCACCAAAAGCTGTGACAAAAGAATCAGAAATAGTTGTGTATTCTCATCTCTCCCATGTCCCCATGAGTAGTTTTAAGTGCTGAGTAAATTCTGCAGCAGCAGGGGGCAGTGAGATTCTGATATCCCTTCGGTTAGGTGCCTGATTGCTTCCCCTGTTGCAGCCCTGAGTAGCGAGCTTTTGGGAAAGGTACTTACTTTCCAAATTTTGCAGTGAGATACCCACTCCACAGACAGCCTATCATCCCACCCACGCAGTACATGGACACCACCACGGACCACAGCAACGTCAGGGTCTCCTGATGCAGCACGGAGCCGTACCGCTCCAGCCACGTTTCATTGATGAACTTCTGAATGTACTGCGGCAGAAAGAGAATTTTCATTCCACTGAGCCACTAATCACAATAGTTCTTCATAATGTTTACAGCTTTAAAAAATTAGATTTATAGTCATTACTGAAAGCATGGCTAAAGGGCACTTGTTTGCAAATTAGGAATGATAGTTCCTCTCATACAGCCTAAGAGTGTAATAGAATCTTTCAAAAATTAATTATGATCTTTAGTGTGTTGAATCCTTGCTCTCCTACACTAAATATAGGGACCTTTTATTCATTATAGCAAAATGCAAATGTTCCTATTGCAGGGAGCGAATATAAAGAAAAAAGAGTTGAGCTGAAGGTTGAGACTCCATCAGCCAGTTTTTAGTCTTTTTTCTCCATGACATAAACTTTAAGGAGGGTGTCTCAATATGTTGTTTCCACACAATTCTTTGGGAAGTTGTCTCTGGAGCACAGCTCCTCACAATCATGCAACCTCATTTTGTCCTTTGGCAGCAATGGTACAGCACTGGAAAGGGATGGGGATAAACAGATATAGCAACACCAAAGAGCTTTGGTAGAGCATCTTCAAGTGTAAGGTCTGGTCCCACGAGGAACACTTGGAGATGTCATTTTATGAAGGCTTTGCTTACCGGAGAAGCGTAGTTTATCACAGACATTTGAAAACCAGAGAGGTGGGTCCCACCAATTCCCAGCACCACGATCATTAGGAACAGCTTACGGTACTGGACCTGCCAAAGGCAAGGAAACACATCCTAAGTTCCCAAAGCCAACATGGCTTTCAGACCAGAAGGCAGTTTATGGGATCTTACATCTTCACATTTCTATTATTAACAAACCTGTGAAATGCAAATGCCCACTTTTAGTTTTTCAATAACCCAACAAAATGAATTGTTAAAATGCAAATCTGCACATTCTGTTATGCTCCTCTCCTGGTCATTAGCAGCCTGAAAAAATGCAGTCTCTAATTCTGTTACTTCTGATAACCACAGGAAAGAGATCATAAAAGCCTGTGATCAGTTTGGGTTTATTTTTGTAGTAGAAATAAGTTACAGCTTTCTTCAATCTCTTTTTTGCTTTCAACTTTGCCTCCTCGGAGATATTCTTCATGACTTATCAGAGATCAATCAAGTCTGTCCTCTTAAAACTTTTTTTTCCATTTTTTCCATTTGTTATCCCCATTGGGAATGCCATTTTTGGAGTCCCTACGTGAATGACTCCTATTTGAAATGCTGTGTTTCCATGATGTACACTGGATTTTAGAGCACTCCTTACAAACATATGTTTTCAGGTGTTTAGTCAGGTTGCACTTTAAACAGGCAAGTATCCTCAAACATTCTTGAGAGTGCAGGGCAGTAGAGTGGAGTGGGAGGGTTTTTCTCTGTTTTGTCTTTTTCACTGCTACTATTTTCTCTATCTTCCTCAGAATGCCCATTCTTTCCTGGTTTCCCAAGTCCTCTTTTAAACCTCTCACTCTTTTGTATTTGTAATACATTTTCTGGAGATGCCAGAAGTCTTATTGCTGAGCCAGTGCTGTCCCAAGCACATGCTCTGTTGCTCATTTTTTTTACAAGGACTGCTGGATTCCCTTTGCTGCCATCTCTAAGACCATGCTGCTGGTGGTGACTAGGGCTAGAACACAAGAAGTTGGATACTCACCAGGTCTGAGAGGAAACCAGCCATTGCCCCTTGAAACCCTCCCTGCCTGCTCTGAGAGCTCCTGTCAAGTCTGCCAGATGAGAGGGATGGTTTCCACGCTGAGACTGCAGTTTGGGATCACAGCACAGAAGTTAAATTCTAACTATGTGGCTTTTAGTGAGTTGTGTCCTCCTCTGACACTGGCCAAGGCCTCTTGCTGGTTTAATTATTCTGAGACCCAGATATGACAAGCTGATTACAACATTGGTAAATGTTTATCCTTCTTGAATTGGGAGTGCTCCCCTTTACTCGCACTGCTAAAACCCCTGAGTGTTCCTGTTGGGCAAGGAATCAGCTAGTGCTACCATCTTCCCTTCAGGGGAGCACAGTCCCTCTTCACCTCTCTGACAAGGAGCTAAGGCAGGGACTTGTTTCCTCCTCTCTACCACAGAGATAAGGCCCTCAGAATTGTAGCTGAGCTGTAATGCCTCTTCTTGCTTGCTGTAAGATTTGCAAGACTGTTTATAATTTTCTTTTCCATCCCAAAGGGATTCTGCCAGGCCAAGAGCAAACCCATTTTCAGGCACCTCAGAGAGGGGCTGCGGGAAGGGAGTTGATGAGCCTAGAAGGACTAGAGGGGAAAGGGGGATTTTTAATTTGAGGTGAGGGTGGGAAGCTTGTCTGCTGAAAGGAAGGGCACACATGGCAGCTCTGGGTCTTTCTGGAGAGGTTTTTACACATTGTGGCCAGATTTTAGTATCTTACTGATCAAACAATCTAGGCAGAGCTCTGTTCCTCTTCCTTCTGTTGTCTGTGTCTCTCTTCCAGTACTCACACCACTCCCTCATTTTCATCTGGCCTCACACTTTTGTTCAGTGCTGTACTATAGAAAAAGAAAGCCTTAAATGCCTAGTATAGTTCTTCTTTATTTTCCTAAAGAAGAACACAGGAAAAAATCTTTTCACCTAGGATTTGAATGCTACAAGAAATGTGCTTATTCCAGACCCAGTCTGGAGCTCTCCCAATACCTTTGGCTTGGAGGTATTTTGTCTTCAAAGATGCCCTGTGTTGCACTTGTGTGATCCTGGATCCTACATGGCAGATTTACAAGTACTTCTTTAAATTTATTCCAAATCCATGCTAGTTTATGGCAGTTAATGATTTACCACACTTTCCTCTGGTGGACAATATTTACTAGTAGGAGGGAAGAAGTAAGACATGTTGGACAAGATCACACTGTAGAAAGACATGTATAACAAAATGAGTTTTTAATGTCTCGTAAGACAGTAAAAACTTCCTCACTGGGAACCAGTAAGGTTAAGAAAGACCAAGCCAAATAAAGACATTTAAAATAATCAAGGTGGTACCTAATTCTTTCTTTTCAGAACACTGTAAAGGTTTCTTCTTCCCCCCTGCCCCTGCATTTTTGACCAGAATAGGGAATGTATGCTGATTCTTAATGTGGCACTATGCAATCCATAAACTCAAGCCTTGAAACCGTAGACTTTATCTAGCTTTTTCGGTAATGCGATAATTGTCATAGGAAGGATGGCTATATCGGGGAAGTCCCCTGCTCCTGATATTAGTTTTGGGCAATGCTACAAATACTGTTAGAGGATGGTAGCAGGAGCGTTAGGGCTGTGAAAGAATCTGCTGCTCAATATTCATGTCCTTTTGCAAATTTTATTGTGCAGCATCTGCATCAGTCAATAGCGAAGATCTCGTTTCCAGAACAAGCCAGACACACATTCCTTGACTCCAATAACACAGTCCCAGAAGATGGGCTCTCCTCTGTCCCTGACTCTTCATTCAATGAAAACCAAATCCAGGCATGATCAGTAGGGTGTGTTTTCCCAGTCACTGCTTTTTATTTCTTCTCAGTAAACTGCAAAGCATGAAGAAGACCAAAAATGTGTCATGTCATATAGCAGTGCATACAAAAAGTGAAGCTCTTTTTACCATGTTTTATAATGAAAACGTGGAGTATTCAGAGACCTGGAGAGAGAAGTAAACACTCAGATGTACAGATTGGGTTCTCCAGGAGAGGCACCACCCTCTTCTGTCCCATTGGTACCATTTAGCCTCAGGAGCTCAATCCTGTTGAAATCCAGAGTTCTCCAGGCTGAAGACAGGCTGCATAACCATTGCTAATGAAGGAGAACCTCCCCACTGAGGCTTTGCCCACTCATGATTCCCTGTGGCTTTGTTTTCTTTCAGTGCTGACACATCCCTGTTTCTTTCACAATTGAAGAATCTCCAAAACTGTGAGGTGGAATAATTGCATATTGATTCTGTCTACTGATAGGCAAGGTGCTCTTCTTCCACTGGATTAAAGAGCTAAAGAGTCCTTTTCTCTAGGCTGAAGCTTCTTCTCGGGAAAGCTCATCAGCACTGACCTGTTAATAGGAGCAGATAATTCACCATCAAAGCTCTGTCTTCTTTTGTTCTCACTTTCACAAATCTGCTATACCTATGGATCTTCCAGACCCACTTTCTCCGACTGGGGAGTCCTGGTCTTGCCAAGAAAAATAGCTGATCCTGTTTTCAGTTTACAAACTGTTTACTTGGAGGGACTGACAAATTTCTTTATACGCTGTGTTTCAATTTTTTTCTGCAGAGGAATTAATTCAGCTCATATTTCAGGAGTTGGAGAGAACCACCAGGTTCATCCTGCACCCTGCACTGCAGGGGATTATTTTTAAAATACACACTCATGCTGTTTGTGGAGCAATGGATTCTCTCTTGCTTGGTGAGGCTTCTGGGCACTACAGTAGGAAAGGAGCAAAATAGGAAGGGGAGGGTTTGTTGTTAAAGTCTGGTAACAGTCATCACTGAGCAGTTACTCTGCTGGAGGGCTCTCTGTCTCTTCCTTCCACGGTAGTTCAGGCGGTTGAACTCCTCCATCACCTGCAGCATGGTCTTTCCTTTGGTTTCTGGCAGCACCAGGAAGACAAAGACAGCCATGGACAGACAGTATGTCAGGAAAATGATGAAACAGAAATTACCCAGACCTTCCTACAGCAAAAGAAAGAGACAAAATGTGTTGATAAAAATTTATCTCAATTTTCTTCTCTTATGATGTAGAGTTTCTGGTTTGTATTCACTAAAAAACTTTGTCAGGGACAAAAACACCCTTCTTTGCTTACCACAATGAAAGGGAAGAAAAGTCCAAGGATGAAGAGTTGGATCCAGTTTGTGACACCATTAAAAACATAAGCAGCTGGTCTGTATGACTGAATAAATATTTCTGTGATCAAGGGGCATAGTACTCCAGCTGAAAAAGAATGTTGGAGAGAAAAAGGAAACTTAGAAATTCTGTGAGATGCTTCTGTAACTCACACTTCATATTGCTGCATAAGTTCATGGCTTTAACTGACCTGGAAGTGTCTGAGGTGCTGCCTGGCTCTTCAGGAGGAAGGATGTAGGAATGCAATAGGAAATGAAGTTTTGCCCCCCACCACAGAATGGAGGGAAGCAGCTGTGCCTGCACTGAATCAGGAGCAGGGATTCATGCTAGCTATGGAACAGCTACACTGGGACCTTTCCTAAAGGCTGCAGTGAGGAAGGAATGAGTATGTGAAACCATTCCAGCAGAAAATACCAACCTGGCCCAATGCCAAAGCTCATGATGAAAATAAAGACAAGTGCAACAGAGCAGTATGGTACCCAGAAAAAGGAGTCCTGTGGTAGGAAATGAAAAGCAAGTAAAATCAGACATTAAGATATTGTTTATCTAGCTCCATTAGAAACATTAATTGCTGCTGCATATGTCAATGTTAAACATAAATCTATTTACATTACTTCCAGAAATGTCATGAGGAGATAGTCTTGGCAATGATCTTGGTCCTATAGGTCTATTGTCTTTAATCTGTATGTAAATGGCTGGGAAGAGACCTCTGTTAATACAATGGTTAGCCCCAAAAATACTTCTACTTGGACTAAAAAGTGGTTTAGGGGAAGGGAAACAGTAATGATATCTGCCGTAAACTGAAACATGAAGACAGTTCTAATGCATCAGTGGGCTCTTACCTGTAGGAAGAGTGTGACTGTGAGGAGCCCTAAAGCCAAGGCCATCACAGTGTAGTTTTTCCACAGCAGTGTCTTCCTCCCTGCACGCTCAATGAGGAAACCCTGCAAGCAGGAGGACATGCTGGCACTTCCAAAGGACAGTTCTTAAAGGCTTAAGGGTGAGCTGCTCCAGGGATTGCTGAAGGGTTGGGGACTGGGATGTGGTGGGTGAGTAAAGTCATCTGGGGGGACTGAGCAGGACGAGGAGCTGCAGGGAGAAGGGGAAGGTGGGAGGTGCAAGGAACACTGGCTGGGCATTCTGCGGGCAAAGAGAGCCAGGGAGGAGAGCAGAGTGGCAATGTTTGCACTGTTAATTGCCGTGAGTCCCACTGACAAGTGACATCTGCCCTTCCTCCAGGGAGAAACTGAGGTTGGCCCAGGCTGCGTTGTGATTTTGAGAGAAAAACTCTGCTCTCTTCCCAGGAACTGAATGTAAATGCCCATGTTTGCAGGGTGTGTGGAGACGATTTTGTGTGATTGGTTCTACAGTTGATTTGTTGCAAAAATTTGATTCCTGAAGCTCCACTTACAGTATTTCTAAAGATTAAAATTAATCACTCATTACATCAGAACAAAATTCAGCTGAAAAGCCACTTACACACAGAACTGTGGAGAGGATCTCGGTGGACCCAAGCCCCAGTGAGACATAGTGGGTTTGATCAGGAGGGATTCCAGCTTTCGTGAAGATATTGTATGCATAAAAGTAAACCTGGAGAGATTAGAAATTTGTGACACATCCACTCATGTTTACACCAACATCTGTCTTTCACAGTATAGTTACTGCTGCACTAGTGTAGGTAGAAGGGGGTCTTATGAACCTTGAAGTCTTTCTGAATTTGCAAAATTAGTTTGTATTTTGGAACATTAATGCTTTTAATATAAGCTCATTTTATACAATAACTCTTCCAGTACCCAACACTATCTACTGAAACAGAGATATTTCTACAGAAAAGGTGTATTAGAGAGTATATATCAGTATATATATCTCAGTATATATGAGTACCTGTCACGTGCATTAGTGGGGTGTTGTAATTGTGTATAACCCAGGAAAGTATTTAAAGGAGAAGAATCTGAGAAAGTTATTAAAGGATTTAGAAGCAAATCCAGAGAGGTAATAGTATGGAAATGCACTGTCAGTGTACATTGCAAACCTGACTCAGTTTGCACCGAAATGGTTGAACAATTGTGGGCAGTGCATTCTGGAATTCAGAGATACAGAGGAGCTTATGCTGTTCTTTGCTTGTTCTGTATTTGGGATCTTTGATCCCCTTCTGTTACCGTAGCAGGGCAATGCACAGAGATGCCTTCAGATGGCACAATTACCAACTTATCTCAGGTCCCAAACTCCCATGGGAAAAGCTTGTAGTGAAGAGTAACAACGGATACCTCCTTACAGCCACTGTTTCAGCATTCACACTGCAGAGCTTCCTTTAGCCGAGAGCCTGTGAGCAGTGCAGAGGGCAGAGCAGGGCAGTGCACGTACCACGTTGGCCCCGATGAGCTGCATGCAGGAGACGAGGAGGAAGAGGGTGATGAGCTGCCACCGCACGGCTCTGTCACGGAGCAGATCACAAACGCTCTTCGCCTTCTCCCCACGGATGGCTTCTTGCTCTGACATCATGTCATCTATTTCAGCCATGTGGTCTCCATCTCCCCAGAGCTGCTTCACAGCTAGAAGGGAGCAGGACAGATGACTCCTGGTCCAAGCCCACCACATGAATTTCCTGCTTTGCAGGGTGTCTTCTCTGAACTTCAGGC
This sequence comes from Anabacerthia variegaticeps, assembly GCA_035583185.1. Taxonomy (NCBI): domain Eukaryota; kingdom Metazoa; phylum Chordata; class Aves; order Passeriformes; family Furnariidae; genus Anabacerthia; species Anabacerthia variegaticeps. Next base: position 2,023,427 of record JAWWEW010000036.1, on the reverse strand, counting down.
TCTTATCTTGTGTGAACTTCCTAGAGATCTGGGCTCAGATTAGACACAGATCCAGATCATTGCTATCTATTTTTACCCATAAATCTTAACCAAGACATTACCTTTGGCCAGTATCTGCCCATAGTCCTTCAATGTAAACTATGCCTAAATTCTTACCAATCCTTCCCCAAATACCCTCCTACTAAAGGTGCTGTTCTAGTGCACATTCCAAAACACAGACAAGGTAAAATGATCCCTGCATTAAAAAAAAATAAGTCCAGGTCCAAGGAGTTCTCTTTTTTGATAGTTAAAACCCACAATGGCTGTTTCTCTGCTTCTGTCAGTAGCTGCTGTTCGGGTTACTGAGGAACTGGAATGCTGATGGATATGGCATGACAATACAGAGCCTCCCTTTCTTACACAGAGCCAGAAGGTCCTGTATCCACACCCTGACTGTTCAGGGCACAATCTATATTGTTGGAAATGCAAGCTCTGTGTGATCACATCCCTCTACTGGCACCAAGAGAGCACTAATATCCAAACAGAAGATGCTGATCTTCATTAAAGCTGAAGGTTGTTTCAGAGAGAAAAGATCAAGAGTCTTTTTCCCAACTGTATCTTTCTTCCAGGTTCATATGGGGCTTTACTGTGTTTTCCACTTTTTGCTAAAATGAATGCTTTGTGGCCCATTTCCTTACCTTTGATGCATCCCTCCTTGTCCTTTTTGTCAATAAGCAGGTAGCGGGGAGAGTCTGGGAAGAAGGGGAGGGTGAGAAGCTGAACGAGGGCAGGAAGCGCATTGGCTGCCATGAGAACAGGCCAGAGAGCCTCTACTCCAAGAACTTCTCTGGAACAAAACCAGGAGAGTGAGAGAGGCTGAGGAACTGTGTGCTGGCCATGAGAGCACACGCAGACACACAGTTGTCCCTCAGCCCTGCTGCACGTGTCCTGGCAGCTCCCACTCAGGAGTCCCCAGCACTTCTCAGCCCAGAAAAACAAAAATCACAATGGGAGGCAGGAGCAGAGGGCCATCTCCTGCAGCCCATGAGTTACATGGTGTTGGCACCTGTTGCTCAGAGGCAAGTGGAGCAAGGCCACCTGTGTCCTCCTGCAGCAGCTGAGGGCCCACAGGGACCAACAGTGTCCTGACACAAGGGCTGAAGGATGAATTGAAGGGCTGATCCCTCTTCTTCTGATCCTAAGAGGCTCATGTTACAATTAGGGCAATATCTATGGGTTATCAGCCTGGTACTGACTGCCCCAAACAGCAGCCACTGGGTTTCCTGCAGCTTTGAGAACATTGTGGCCAGAGTGACATGTGCCCTGGCAATGGGATAGACCACCTTTAGCGCAGGCCAGGCCGGAAGAGCCTGTGCTGGGAGGATGGATCCACCACAGAAGTCTGGGTTTGTGTGTGTGTTTGATGAGTGGGTGTGCCAGTTTGTGTGCATTTTCAAGAAAGTTTGGATGGATCTGATATTCCCTGCTCCTTCAAAAAAAAATAGAAATTAAAGGTCAGTTCATAAAAATATCGATTCCTTTCAAACCCATTGAAATCTGTCGAAGGTTTTTATTATCTGTATTTTGATCTGTCTCTGCTAGGAAACAACTTTATTATTCAGGATTAAATATTTTGTATGATTTCTGTTTCCCATTCACTAAAGTCAGAAATTTGGGCTAATTCAGTCTGGCTGCCTGAGGTACCCTGCAAACATGTCTGAAAGCAGTTGCTGATTTGCCTGTCCCTGGGCTTGCATTGATATAGGCATATATCTTAATAACAGAATAAACTGAATGTATTTCAGACCCTCTTACCTGAGACCCAGAGCAAATCCTACGAACTTGCCCACGGCGATGGCAGTAGAAGCTGTTATGGCGATGAGCCCGCGGAGCTTCCGTGGGGCACATTCCCCGGCATACATGAGGTGGATATTCAGGGCCAAACCTGCAGGGACAAAGGACTGTTAGGGCAATGCAAACCCCCACAGCTCTGGTGTTTTGGGGGGACCATTCTGGACAAAGCCTGTTGCGGTTGGCTCTGAGATTGCTTTTTAACTGTACTATGTCTGCCCAACACAAGGCATGTGCCCCATACCATGGCCTTGTGTCTTTGCTGAAGATTTCACTAAGCAAGTGTGTCCCCCTTGGAAATCTGTCCTTCACCAAGCTGGCCTTCTCATACAATGTTTCCTACAACCACATATACAGGACTGTAGTTACTCCCTTTAGTCTCAGGTGATGTATTTTTTTTTTGCTGGTTAGTATTATCTTTACCCAACTTCTCAGGGATCAAAAACACTGGGACAATGTAACCATCTGGAAATTGGAATTGCCTAGTTAGAAAACCATTTCCTTGTCTGTAATATGGAGTGCAGCATCAGCCACAGTGAGAAGCAACAGGAGCAAGAGAGCTCACCTCTCCACTGAATGAGCATGTTCCCATGAAATATTGCATGGTTTAGCTTTTTCAAAAGTTGACAGTACCTTTTATATGGATTGAATGTAAAGATAGAAGAAAGAGAAATGGAGATGTCAGATATTACTAATTTAATTATGTTTGCAGTTCCTCATTTAATTAAAAGTGCATTCAGCAATCATGTCCTCTGCAGGGTGTAGTAAAAATCTCTGATCTGTGTACTCAGATTGATAAATCCTTATGACCCTTAACCACCGCTCTTCCAACTATTCAATACCATAGGTAGGATTGCCCGTTTACCTCCACACACTCCAGAAGTTAACCTTCCAGCGATGATCATCTCAAAGGATCCACACAGCCGGCTGAGTCCCATCAGAGCTGCGCTCAGCAGAGCAGGGACATTGGCAAACAGCATGGCCTTTTTCCTGGAATTCATATAAATCAGTGTAAGCATAGATATTGTCTGTGTGTCCTTCACAGCCTGACAGAGGTGACACGAATTGTACCATGGTTACAGACTGTGCCAGCCTCTGAGATCAGCTGCAGTGAAGTAAAAGGGAAATGGGAGTGGGAAAACTGTCATGGATTGATAAGTCAGTTCAAGCTTTTGATGCCTCTAGTGGAGCCAATATCTACACTGAAGAGCAAGTGTTGTGAGTGGTTGCCTGTGAAATTGACTTTAAAATGCATGTGCTCCTTGTGTGATTTCCCTGGACTGGATTTGCTGTGGACTTTATAAGGGGGAGGGTTTGATTGTCTTTGTGATCACTGGCATATTTTGTCATTCTGTTTCTTCACTGGGCTGATCCTTCACCAGAAGCAGCCCTTGGCTGCTCACAGTGCCACTTAACAAGCAGTGTTCCCCCACGACACAGTCACTTATTTTTGCAGGTGTGGGTACAAACAGAAAGGGTAATGCAATCACCATCCCTACCTTCCAAATCTAACAGCCAGATACCCAGCAGACGAGGAGCCCAGGAGCCCCCCGATGCTGTACACGGACACAATGAAGGACCACAGCAGAGTGATCATCTCCTCACTGGGCAGAGAGCCGTATCTCTTCAGCCAGGTCTCTCGGATGAAACTTTTGATGTACTTTAAAAGAAAAACAGAAACCAACAGACTCAATCAACGTGTTTTTGCATAATTGCACCTCTTTTTTAATTCTTCTACTGGCCTATTCGTTACATTTCTATTGATACCTTGGTCAACATCTTAGCCCCAATGAAATCAATGGGAATTTTGCCATTAACTCCATCCCCGGAGTTAATGTTTTTAGCAACAAGGCCCAATGAATATAGATCAATATTAAATATCAACTGTGAGTTCCACCAAGAGAATGGCAGGCAGGTCTTCTGTTTCTGTACTAAAACCTGATTGTTTTGCTACCTAATCTTTTCTACCATTCCCATTTGTTTGTCTGTCTCTCTTGTCCAGCTGCCGCATCTGCTGCCCTGGGTAAAATTCAGGTTAGAACTGAGAAACCACAGTTAAATCTAGTTTTGAGAGCAGCATTTAAAAAGTTAGTGATTTTATATAGAGGCACTGAGAATAGTGAAATCCATGCTGGTAGCTCACTCTTTGAGCTCTCCATGCTTACCTCAGCAGGAGAATTGATAATGGAGACCTGCAACCCATACTGGAAAGCTCCACCAATGCCCAGGACAAAAGCCAGGAGAAAGAGGTTGTAGCTCATTTTCTGTCAGGAAGTAAAAGCAGCAAACGAAGCTGGTACAGCTACTCAGACATGCCCCCAAATGTCCTGTTTTCCTCAGGAACTGCACCTGCCTCCTCCGAGACCAAGGAGCCAGCAATAGAAAACCACAACTCCTAAAGCCCGGGACAGTGAGAGATCTGAGGAGAGACAAAGCTCACAGCTGTGTCCCAGAGCCCAGTTACACACTCCAGTGCTTCTCTCTTCAGCTTTGCGCTATCATAGCTAACTAGTTGCGGGAGCGCGGTGCAATGTGCAAGCGTGTTGTGAACAATTCCATCTATTTGCCCTTTCTTCTCCTCTTTTCCCCCTTGTTATCTCACCTAAGTGAATATTTTGCTCCGTGACTTGGCTGAGACTGGATAAACATTTGGGGATTGAAGGGCATTTCTGTTTCATAGTTTATTCACTCTTTCTTAGAACTACCTGATAGGAGGCTTAAGAATATCGGACTGCAATATATGCACACCTCAACCCCTCCCACTGCTCCCTGTTATGTTACTGACTGTCCTAGGGATATTCTGGCCAACAGTGATGGTGTGATGCTGCACCTCTGTCTCTAGAACAGATGTGATTCAAACAATGACTGCCAAACATTTACAAGCTGACTTCTAATCAGGTGAATGCTGTTGCTTGAATGGGCACCAAATTTCTCCATGTTGATTTCAAAGGCATCAGCTCTGAATAAATTTGATATTTGGCACATTAACATATTAAATGACAACAATGTCCTGTTTGTCAAAGCTCTAGAAAGAAATGAGTTTCACAGCTTCTATTCCTAGATATCCCTACTATCCTTTGTGCTACAAAAAAATGCCACACATCAGCATGAAACTTCCCATCAGCAAGAAAATCTGTCACCCTGTTCTAAGTGCGAAGTTTGTATCACACCTGCAGCAAATTTCTTAGTCTCACCCCCACTCTGTACTGTAACACTTTACTGCTTTACTTTTCCACTGCATCTCTTGGATGACTTTCCAGTCTAATAGGTTTTAAATTCAGGAACTTTTAAGCTTAATATTCGTGCTAAAGTTGCTTTTTAAAAAAAACATTTTTGTTTTATCTTTTCTAGTTATCTGTTCCTGTGCTTCCTTGATTGGAAAGAATTGTCTTCTGTCCTTTGGTGTTTATATCTTTTTGATAGTTTGTTCTTCATAACTTCTTTATTGTGGAGGACTTTTTCAGTCATCCAGCCCTCCTCCATCACAATCAAACCATTGGATTAATTTTGTTGCTGTGCTATGAACTCCTTTGGTTAGTCTTCCCTGTTATGTATCAGGCATTAAATATAAATATACTCATATCAGTTTTCTTCACTTTTTGAAAGTAATTTCTGTCATGATATTTGATATTTTTCAGATATGACCTCATGCAATTATTTTAACCACATCTGACTGAGATTTATTTTTCTTTCTGTACTGAATTTATGCAACAGGTGTTTTAGAATAGCAGAAAGGAAAAAATTATGTACTGCAAAAACTCTATTTGGGGAAAAAAGAAAGATAAACATATACCAACTTGCATGCAAAGGCAGTCATTCCCACTTGCAGGCAGGTCTTTCCTGATGCTTTCTTTGGTTGCTTTGGGAAAAGTCGCTCTATATATAGAGAAAGAGGAGCCTGAGATAATATTTCAACATGTCATTTCATTCTTCCTCAGTGTTCACATTCCCTTTGGTTTGTCCCGAAGTCCTTGCTGTTTGGTTTGTCATTACTGTGCTGGTTACTGATGAATCTGGGGGTAGTTTTGGCGAGCTGTGCGTTCCTGCCAGGCCTCTGGGCACGCTCTGGCAGCAGCTGATGGACAGCAAGAGCTGCAGGAGATGAGGAAAGGAAAACAAAAAAAAGTACTGATGGAAGCCAAAGTCCAGGGACTGGCTCAAACTAGAATGGACTGGTTTGGACTCCCCAAGTCATAGGCTGGGTAATCAGTTATCACATTTCAAAGAAAAGTTCCTGACCGCTACCTTGAGCCTCAATACAGCAAAACCTTCTGAAGCCCAGATTGGCCATGCCTGACTCTGCCTGTGCCTCCAACTCTTTGATTATGGGATCAGTTCACTCTGTAAAATGGTCATTGCCTGAAAGTTCAAGTCTGTGTCCCTATAATACATGTCAGACGCTGAGAAAGTTGAATGTCAGTTTTAATTCCTGACTCTAAAATAAATAAATTACATCCTTACTTTTACCTATAATTCTCAAAGGGCCTCTTTATCTAGCAGTCTCCAAGATGGTTCTGTTAAAAGGCTTTTACAAATTATTCAAACAGCTTGGGGGGGAATTCCTTCTTCTGGTGAGTGGCTGCACTTGGCAATTCCACAGGCTAGGATGCTGCGTGTCTTTGGTTCCTGGAAGAATCCCAACCCCAATTGGGTTTGAAGTGAGAGGTGGCTTGTGAAGAGGCGCAGTGTTTGAGGACAGCAGCAGTAACTGGTTTTCTCTGGTGTTGATGGCTATCAATCAATCCAACAGTGCACAATTACTTGATTTGCAAACAGTAATATGAACTACAAGTCTCTGAGGATCACTTTTCAAGACGTGTTTTTGTCTAACACTTCACATGATAAGAAAATCTGAACAAGTGTCATGTATTTTTTCAGACAAAGGTGTTTGAATTCAGTATTAATTAACTAGCTTGCTAAATGCTCCCATTAAAATTTAACAAATTAGACCATCTGAAATGTAACCATTGCCTGCATTTGCTTAATCAGTCTGAAGACTCCTGACTTCAGGCCAGTCATTAAAAAATACTGAAAGTTTGAATTAGTGTTTTCTGACACATATACTCACAGGGCTGGCTCTGAAACTCAGGAATTCAATCAAGTATGTATCATTTCTGAACAGGCCTGTTTCATATTGGCAGGTGCAGATGGTCTCTGTCCTTCCAGGGCTCTGGGGAAAAGCAGGGTGCTGACTCATGGGAGTAGCCCCAGAGGTGGCCAAGGTGAGGACCTCTGGACACTGGAGGAGTTTTCTCTTCTCTGATCCATGTGTGCCAGGGCTCTCCCTCTGCCCCTCTGTCTCTTCAGACCATCCCTGCTTCCTGTCCTGCATCCTCACTACTGTCTTGCTTCTCTGCTTCACTTCTGTCTTTTGTCCTTCCTCTGGTCCTCACCCAAGGAATGACAGAGCATTGTGCTCCCATCATGATGGCACTGATACTTTTTGCTTTGACTTTGTGTCTTACTCTTTCCATCTGCCCCTCACCGCTCTCTTCAAACTATAGAAATGAAAAGGCCCTCTTCAGTTCCCAGCTCCATGGAGTCCTGCTCTCAATTGTCTTCTTTCAGAATCCTGCATACTTCAAAACCTCAGTGTTTTCAGGAGCAGAGATACCTGCTCTTGCCCGTGTCTGTATAATAATGACTTTTAAAATAGCAGCAACCACAAAGGAACAAAAGTTTACTTTTTATTTTTCATATGTTATAAACTTTAGGTAGTGAAAGACAGTTCTTGCACAGATGCCACTTCTGAGAAATAGATCTGCTGCTCCACTCATGCCCAGCACAACAGTAATACACTCTGGAAATGTTTACAGTCTTTTCATTCAAAAGTTCTGTATTTTTCTAAAAAATGTAGTTAAAAATACACTGAAAGAAACTTTACCTACTTCTTCTGAAAGTGTACGTGTTCTTCTTTACTGTAACCATCATCAATGCTGTGACTTTCATACAAAGTCAAAATAAAAGAGATGGCTTGATGATGATTTGGAGAGGAAACTGGAAGAAACTTCACCAGTCAGGCCACTGTCTGTGTGAAAGACCCTGTTAAATGAGGAGTGTTGCCCTGTTCTGTACCAGGTTAACTAAAAAGAATCACTGTCACATCTGGGTCTTTTCCAATGTGTTCTATGGAGACAACAAGAACTGCAGAGGATGTTCTGGTGTGATGTAAATCTCCACATCCAAAATAAGCTGCTGCAAACAAGCTCCTCACCACAGCTAACCTTGCCAGAGCATAGGTGCCAAACCCTACAGGATGTAGCAGCAGTGTCTGTGAGAGCAGTACAAACTGGATGTGTGCTTTATAACATAGGGCTGGAAGACAACAAACAAGAAAACCAGTCCAGAATAAATATTCTGCGAAACAATGCCCAAAAGTCTGTTGTGTAATAAGCCACTTAGCAAGTACTAGAAGCTTTCTTCTTAATCCATCTGTCACATGCTTTTATAGCTGAAAATAATTAACTGCTCACTATTGCTCAACAAGTAGGGGTCTATTTGAAATCACTTAATAACAGAAGCAATGGGAGCACCAAGACAAGGTACTGAAAATTTCATCTGGTGTCTGAAAACAGAACTTAATCTCATTAATTCCTGTGTTAGAGAGCCCAGATTTGGAGGCAAGGAATGAAAGGCTTCTGAGATGGAAGTTACTGTTTGGGGAGCGGAGAAATTCTGACGGAATTTGCTAAAACTTTACATGGTATTGTTTGATGACAAGAGAAGCAGACATCATTCTGTCACTCTCTTATATGGATCCTAAAATACTGTTACTCAGTGCTAAACACTGAGAACAGATTATTAAACTTTTGTTTGGATTTATCAGTTCAGGTATGTGTTTTCAAGGTGAAAACCCTACTGTCCCCAACCCTACTTTTCTCCCGGTGTCCCTGCAAGAGACCACAGCCACCGCCGAATTCACTGTGATGTTCCTCCAGATGCCATCTGCCTTTCTTCTGCTACAGTGTGGTGGTTTTGATCTCTTCAGGACCTTTATAAAAGCCTGAACGGGTCTTAGTTTTGAAGTTCCGTTTCTTGAACTCCTCTGAGATTTCCAGAAAGGACTTTCCCTTTGTCTCTGGAAGGAAAAACCCAACGTAGAGTGCAGTGCAGACACAGACCACAAGGAATGGGATGTAGCAGAAATGCGCAAGACTTTTCTGAGGAGGAGGAAAAAACAAGAGAGTGTCGGTGACATTCTGTGTGATGACAAATAGGCCACTAGTCCCTGTTCCTGCATGGACTAAGGTCACCCAGGGGGTATTTCTGTGCACCCTGGGGAGGACCTCACATGCCTGGAGGCAGCAGCTCCCCAGCATAGGTGGGGAGATTGGACATAGCAAGAATAGTATTTCAAAATGTCTTTTTCTGACTTTATCTAATTATATAGAATGGGAACCCTCAGTAGGAAATAAGACAGGAATGTATATTGTGGAGTTCTGCTCCCTTTTGCTTCAGGAATCCCCTCAGGGAATGGTGCCAGGGTCTGGCCAAAGGAAATTGCATCACATCTTTAGTCCCAGCTGTTCGCAGCTGAGGACAGAGGAGGGCTATCCGTCAGCCATGCCCCAAAGGAATCTGTTCAAATCAGAAATCACCATAGGGAACATGGAGGAAAGTTTAGTTCAGGGGAGTTCTGGCCACTGTCCTCATACTTTTCATAGCAGTGCTATGCTGCTGCTTGCAATATTCTCTTTTCCTGGTCACTATCAGAGCTTCTTTCTTGTACAGAGCACTAAAGAGCTGCAGGTGATTGCTTTGCCTTTGGAACGCACCACGATGAATGGAAAGGCTGTTCCAACCAGAAATAGGTTGAACCAGAGCAGGGAGCCACAGATCATGTAAGCAGCTGGCCGGGACATTTGATCAAAAACCTCTGTGGGCAGAACTCCTGTTACACCAGCTGGAAAAAGAAATGGCAAGAAAGTTAATAATATTGTGGACACTACATTAAAAACAAGAGAACACATCTTAACAAGGAAACACAACATGAAGTATAAGACAACAGTAAATTATTATTCAGCAAATTATTCTCACTAGTCAACAAAGCCAGAAGAAGTGCTAATAGAGATTAACTGCAGAGGGGAATTTTTAGGCTAAATATTAAGGACTGGCTAATTATTCAAACCTTCTCACGTTAGAATGAACTGCCAGGAAAAGTTTTGTAATCCACATTATTCTTACCAGGACCAAACCGTGAGAAAGGCTTATAATTAATTCAGCCCCATGGCACTGTAGGGACTGGGACAAGAAATTATTGCCAGCTTGTGTGGCTTGTGACACTGGCAGCTCGGTTCTCTGCTTACCTGCCTTCTTTCAAACTCATGTAAGCAAACAGAGCTTCACATCTACTCATACATCATGCAAACATCCACACATAGGAGTGTGTATTGCCCCCACAACCATAGAAACAAATGGACTCTGACAAGGAAATGTATGTTAGTGGGCTAACAGAGATGTGGAAGTTGTGCTTCCAGGTATCTGCTAGCAAATAATCAGATGACATAACCACCAATCTCTTGGGTTAAAGTGAAGCTTTGGAAATGCTGGTTTGCAGCCCTAATGGGCTGGGCACCATCTGTCATCTGTCATCTGTTTAACAGAAGAATCACCCCCAAGTGCCTTGGCCTTACAGCCAAGATGACTGTGAGGAGGAACAACACAGAGAAGGGCACAGAATGACCCTGCACAACATTGACTTCCACAGGCATGCAATGCAAGCCCCTGTGAAACAACTGAACACTGCTGGCAGAAACTGCCTCATTCCTTTGAGCATGCTGTGGCTAAAGAGGATCTGAGAGTTTCCACAAGCTGCTTGCACACATCTCCAAGCCCCTGCAGTACCCAAAAGTTTCAGTGAAAACACTGAGGGAACTGACCTGGTCCGATTCCAAAGCTCAGGATATAGGCGAAAATGCAGGCCATGCTGAGATAAGGCATCCAGCTAATCTGAGTCTACAGCCACAGAGACCAATGGAAAACCAGTGAGGGCACTTACACTTATTTGCCACCACTGAACACCCCAGTCATACAAAAGGCAAAGCCCAACTCCACTCCACTTAAATAATTAAGTAAAGTTTGTTACCTGCTGGCTCAGAGCGACCATGAAGACAATGGCCCATCCTGCCATGAAGATGTATCCCCCCAGCAGCAGTGGCCGCCGACCAGCGTAGTCTATAATCATGTTCTGCACAAAGTAACACAGTGAAATAAAGCAAGATATTTGATCTGTGTTTATATTTCCTGTCTGTTCCCTCTTCACATTTCAATACTGCATGCCTGGTTCACTCTGCAGCTACCCTAAGGATGTTGTCTGCTTCTGAGCAGAAAAAAAGAAAATTCAAAGGAAAGAAAGGTCTGGTAGCAGGAGTCAGGCAAGAGGTGTGTTCGGGAGAGATGAGAATGTCCCAGCTGCTGCCTAAGCTCTGCCACCATCCATATGGACACAAAGCATAAGAGTTACACTTTTTAGAGATTTCAGGCAGTGATGACAATGCAGTGTCTGATCAAACACTTCTGTGTTAACCTGTCTGACTGTGGGTGCTGACAGATGCCCTGGCTGCTGTGCTTAAAGGGCTTCCTTGGCATGAAAAGCAATGTAAATCCAAAATTTGCTATTAACAGCCTGCACACTCTCAACAGAGGCTGCATGACAGCAGAGGGCATTAAGAGTCTCACACAGGTGACAGACGTGATCAGTTCACAGCTTCCCGTGCCGATTACAACATATGGGATTTTGTCCCGAGGAATTCCAGCTTCTTGGAACACGTAAGCTGCATAAAAATACATCTGTGAAGAGAAAAGAGGAGAAAGCTGTAAGGGAAAGCATCTGAAAATACATCCCATTGCTCCTCCTGAAGGACTGTGCAGAGAGTGACTAATGTGCTGTCACACAGGCTATTTTGACAGCTGAATCTTTCCACAATTGCACAGGTGTACTTTGGGAACCAAACATCTGAGGCTTGAAGATCTCCACAGGCAGGAAGACCACTGTTGGTTCTTTTCCTGCAGACAGAATGTTAAACCCCAGAGGTCACCCCCCGTCCCACGACACGGCGCTGCCGTGGCTCCTGCGCCGGGCTCTTACCGAGTCGTTCCCGCAGAGCTGCATGGCACTGCTCAGCACAATGATGCTCACCAGCTGCCACCTCAGAGATGGATTCTGGAACAGCTCCCACGGGTTCTTCGCTCTCTGACCTTTAACAGCAGCCTGTTCAGCCAGCATCTCTTCCAGCTCTGCACTCAGGTCGCTGGTGCCCCTGAGCTTTTGCAGGGCTGCAAGGACAAGGGAACCTCTTAGCCCCGAGCTTTACCTTTCGTTTGCCACTCTGCAGAGCCTGTGACCGTGCTGTTACCTTCACAGAGATGGCCAATTGTGGTGCAGCCACTTAAAAGATTTGGAGGAAAGAGAGTGCAAATCCCTCCCCATTGTTTGACAACACAGTGTTTCCCACCAGTGCCATTTCAACAGCTGTGCTTCTGACTCAGATCTCAAGTGACTTCCCTGGGAAAGGCAGGCAATTAAGATGTTCTTGGTACACAGCACATATTTCCCAGAAAATAATTCCAGCCATTCTGCATATGAGGATTTGTATGCCACAAATCTAAGCAAATCCTTTAATATGAATTGGCTTCAGATTTGATCCCGAGCTCTTCAACCAGCATTTATTTCTCTTCACAGTTACAAAACACATTTGCCACTGTGAACACAGGCCTCACCTTTTGACCCTACTACCGTAGCAAAAAAATCTTTGGTAGGAAAATATCCTTCAACTACCTCAATATATCAAATATATGTAAGATTATAGGATGTTCTTTAGTTTGGAAGGAGAAAATGATATTTACAACCTGATATACACTTACTATATGTAAAATTTGTGGCACCATTCACAAAGTGTTTGGGCCCAAGTCTGTGCACAAAAGCAGGATGCAAAAAAGTGTACATTCATCTGTGTTCAGAATTACTGTGGTTGTTCATACAAACACACACCCAACCACCACCTGAGCACTGTTTGAGGGTGCAGCAGCTAATGCATTTACAAACACTCATGGCACCAAATATTATCCTCTGGTTTAGAAAAGCATTATCCGTGGAACTAGTGACATAGCTATGGTATGAGCTTGAAGTTTTTATCATCTGAGAAGGCTGGAAGAGTCACCAAACAGAATATTTGTGTGGGAAACAAGTCTGCATTTTAGTCTGTTTTGGGCTGAGCACACTGGATGTATGTTAAGGATATGCAATCATCCTTCTCACTGTTAGTCTGCCCAGCCAGTACATTCAAATGCTGAGTGAGGAGCCAACAGTCACCCTAAACTCACCAGAGATGCAGGATTCTTTGTCTCCACGGTCAATCAAGAGGTATCTCGGGCTTTCAGGGAGCCAAGGCAGGGCTGTGAGCTGGATCAGGGCAGGTACCATATTGCTTGCTAAAAGGAATGGCCAGCTCTCCTCTCCTCCTAGGAGCTCCCTAGAGAAAAGAACAAACCAAACAAACTAAATTGACACAGTACATTTAACAAGCTGGCAAAAGCCCAGCATCCTCTGCTGCACATGGGCACTGGAAAAAAATGAAAAGGAAGAGGCAGTGAAGAGGGGAAAAAAAGAAATATTTAATAAGTGGGCTTTTTCCTTTACATTACCTGAGTCCAACAACCTGCCCCAGCACCAACCCCAGGGCTGTAAACGATGCAGAGGTCAAGGCCACAGCTCCTCTGAGCTTCTTTGGGGCACTTTCCGCCAGATACATGGGCTGAATGTTCATGCTCACACCTGGGCAAGGCAGACAAACATTGAGCTCAGCTTGTGGGCACAGCAGACAAGGACAAATGCAGCCAGCCACCTCTTTGCACTCTTCTGCTGTGGGCTATGTAATGACCGATCTCCCAGGGCTCATTATTTATCCAAACCTTCAATTTCACTGCTGTTCTTTGCATAAGCTACTAAACACACACTTCTGTCCTCATCAGTAGTAGTGGATACTGAAACTGAAACCTGTCAGGGCCTCAGTCCTATGGTCTTTTCAGCAGCAAATCCAAGGCTGTAAGCAATGCCTCTCTCCACTTCCCCATTTTGAGGGGAATATCATATTTTAAGTCACTTAATCATTATTTCCTTTGATGAACTTCTACAAGAGCTTTAATGTTGGTGCTCATGCTGGTGAGTGACTAATATTCTTACAAGTAGGTAGGGATTGATTTTAAGCTCAGATTCTCCCTGTGCACACAGATAAATGTATTACACTAAACCCCTGCCTGCCTATGTTTTTTTAAAAAGAAACCCTTAGAAGCAAAGTATAAAATCTGTATACACAACTTCTTAATTCGCTTACATGTTGTCTGGCTAGCCTAGTGGATTGATTGGTTTCATACCTTGCATCATCCTCATTTAAATATCTTCTATTTCCCATTGTCACCTGGTATCCCCTTTGTCATGCTCTGGTTCTCATGTTGCCATACCTGCATTCACGCCGGTAAAAAATCTGCTGAGCATAATCATTTCAAAGGATTTTGCCATTCGGCTGAATCCTGACAAGGCTGCAGCTATGATCACAAAGACGTTGTTCAGCAGCAGGGACATCTTCCTTCCGAGAGAAAAGACAATGGTGAGCTCTTGTGTGTCAGGTTTAGTTATCAAATCGAACATTTCACGTTGCAGACCCATGCGTGGAAGCTCAAGGTGGGCTCAGCCCCACCACAGAACGTCCTGATTACCCAAACTAGGTGTCCCTGTGCCACAAGGTGTCCCTGCAGTGCTGCCTTCGGGCACACCGAGGGCACCAGGAGGGTGCCCAAATTCAGGCTCCCGCGCTCACACGCAGTTTCCATTTGAATGGAGAGCAGTATTCCTTCAGTAAGCCATGTGCATTTGGTCTGAAAATGCTAATTTGTTGAAACAGGCATTTTTCGTATAATAGTATGATCGTTGTGAAACTTTGCCAGAAAGTTTCCATGTGTCCCAGGAGAAATTTCTGCTGAAAGCCAGGGAGTAAAAGAGAGCTCTATTGACCCATAACAGCCAGTAATTCTCTCTAGTGCCAGCTCACTGCTTTGCTTATCAGTCTTTTTAAATCTTATTTCTGATGGGATTTGATTTTATTCCAAAGCAGTACAGGGTGAAATCTCCAAAATTTTAATTGGATAAAGAAGCCATATCCTTTCCAGATAGTCATAACCTTGAAACAAGTAAGCCATGGGAGACAGTTGGGCAGTTCCTCCCTGCCAACTCAGAATGTTTATGGCAGACTGGTCTGTGATAGAAAACACATTTTCATTATTTTTAACTAAAGTGAGTGTTGTGCTGTAGGGCTCCAAATTCCTCTCGGACTAGTGGAAGCTTAAATTAGGCTCCAGCAGCCTCTTACCTGCCCAGCATGATGGCCATGGGACCTGCAACCACAGCCCCAGTGAGGCCTCCCAGGGGATACGCAGAGACGGTGAAAGACCAGAGCAGCAGGACAACGTTGCTCTCCAGGGGAGCGCCCGTGCGCTCCAGCCAGGTCGTGTTCATGAACGCCTGGATGTACTGAGAGACAGGGACAGTGCTGCGTGACCACGACACGGGCATGAGGACACTGAGAAATACAAAGGCTCCCTTATTAATATACCTGTTTATTCTATGCTTATGCCCCCCATCTCCTCCACTTCTTAGAGGTTTTAACAGAGAGTTTAGAATGTAAAACATTTGCTCTTGAGAAGTTGCGGTTGGTTTCCATCTGTATGTAGCTATCTTGGGTAATTTAAAATTTAATTTCATGAGTCCAACTTCGAATATGAGGGCAAAAATCAATTTCAGAGGATGTAGAGTAGAAAATTTTACAATTACATTTGCTAAAGCAGTTGAAACACAGATTTTTGATAAGTTCTTGTGACACTAGATCCTGCTCCAGGTTGGCTCTTGACAACAAAGTCCTATACCCCAGATGTGAATTATACAGAAGGAACAACTCATCCTTCCCTGCAGGTTTCCAGTGGCACATCACTGTCCACAGTCCAATGGAGCCCCTAAGGAAGGGTCTGTCTGGGGAGGAGGCCCTCGGACAGGTGTACTTTGGGACTAACAGTACTTACTGTAGCTGGAGCATTGATGATGGAGATGTTGTAACCATACTGGAAAGTGCCTCCAATCCCAGCAGCACATATTGTCAGGATCAAGATCTTGTTCTGGAGCTGAAGAAGAGGGATAGAAAATGGATGGCTTCCTTGCACAGAATAAAATGACTCAACAGACATTTGGACCATTCACACTTTGAGCTGGGGGATTTTTTCATGGCCATGTATATACAGTGCATTTGTGATTCATTGGCATGCTATTTCTCCTACCTTTTCATGATAATAACACATATTTTAGATTAAACTAGAATGCCTTTCCTATGATGCTGCAGATGTTGCACGGAGCAGACTGTCTCTCAGTTGAACTTTTTTATTTCATAGTTATTTCTACACATTCTTATGTTTAGCAGTCTATAATTGTGTTTTCAGTATTACAACATAGGTGAAAGATGTGACAGACAGTGAGTTCTATGCCACATTGGTGGCATGGTCTCCTTGAGGACATTTCTTTATCAGGATTGCCCCTTGCTTACATTGCCAACTAACTCCACTGCTGTGCCTTGGGAAGAACAGGCAGGAGAATGGGGCTGCCTCACACAGCATCATGGGATCAGCTGTTGGTATAGAAGTGATGTCTCTTGACTTTTAGAAGGGTGTAGAACAAGCTGTCCCAGCCCAGAACGGCAGCTGGCAGCTCACTGGCAGGCTGGTGAGTAAAAACATGCATCTTTTTTCCACTGTTTTGTTCCCGTGCCTTTGGTTTCCCCATCTGCAGGTGAAATCCTGTGACAGGTAAGCTGTGTCCTGGGGGTGTCCTTGGACTGAGAGCACTGTCCCGTGTCTCAAGACCCCTCTGAGCATGATGGGGGCCGCTGGCCTTTAGCCTGACACCCCCTGCACATTGTTCTGGGTGGCCCAGGACCAGGATGGCCTTTGCCAGCCCCCTGCTTGAAAACCCCTCCCAGTGGGAAGGCTCTGGTGTAACATGAAGAGCCCATGCTCGGACTTGGCTGTTCGCCACTCGGTGCAGGGCACCTCAGGGCAGATTGTGTTTTGCTACATGAATATGACCCCACTGACCCTGAGAACTTGGATAACCCAAAGCTGGGAGCTCTTTCTGCTCTACCTGCTCACTTCTTACAGAGCCCTTTACCAAAGAAAAGAAAAGTTTGGTCTAGTCTCACAAGAGCTCTAAAACCACCGATTCAAATAATCATAGATTTTTCCTTTCCTCAAAGCCTTTTCTTGTAAATAGCTTCCATACCAGCCTGAGACAGGACGTTCTCCCAGGACAGAAATAAAGCCAGACTGTTCCAACCCTGCAGCAAGAAGAGGCTGAGCTCTCCTCTCTCAGTTAGAAGCGGCTGCCTTTCGCTTGCACTTTTCATGTCTGCACCACTTCCCTGCCTTGTTACTGAGACCTGAGCTAAGATTTTGCACCTCATATCACTGCTCTTCCTAGTTATTCCAGTTCTCCAGGTGAGAGAGGTTTCCTCTCCCTACAATGTAGCATATTTCCTTTTTTAACTCACAAAGCCTTGGAATATACCACTCCTTCAGCTCATTTCCCTGCTTTCATCACATCACAACCCCTATAGGTCCTGTACCACAGAGCTCTTTTGTGGCCTTAAGCTAAAGGAAAATGTTTTTTTTCTTCCTCCAGAACCCACCAAACAGTTCTGTGCTCAGAGCTGAGCAGTATTTATAGAGTGACCTTCTCAAGCCTTCCTTAACGCCTGGCTTCTGCACTGTTTTCCCAGCCACAGCGATGGTGTGCAGCTGCCAGGAGAGCCATTAGTCTCTCAGCTTTATCCCAAGGACTGTGATGAGTTGGGAAAATAATTCTACAAGAACCTGATAGTACTTACACAGCCTTATAAAGATTCAAATTAAAAAAAATCTGTCAACAGTAATAGTAAAATAGATGTTTTACCAGTCTCTGCAGCTTGTTCATCCTCTTTCGTAGGTTTTCCTCTGTCTGCCAAAGCCTCTGGTACTCTCAGCAGTGCTCTAAAGGATTATTTAAATCTCCAGCATAGGAATGTGTATTTAGTCACCCATTACGTTAGGATAAGACACTTGACTTGGCAGGTGTTTTGCCAACTGATTTACATTCTCAAAACAGGGCTGCATGTTCATTAGCAAGACAGTTCAATTAATTTTGTTCAAAGCACATTTTGGGGAAAAGAAAGAACTGTTGAAAAACAGTTTGGGGAAATGATTCTCCAAGATCCAGAGCTGTCTAAATCCTCTTGAAGGCCAGGGTGGTTAGCAACATAGATTCCCTCTCAGAGTGTTTGGCACAGTTGCCCAGTATCACTTGTCTGATTAAGTGTGATCAAAGCAGAAGGGAACTACAACTTTTTCTTTTTCTGACTGTACTTGCCCTGGAACACAATCCAGGATCTGAAAGACAAACCAGACTATTTCCCTTGGTCCTGCCAGTGACAGGAATAAATGAAACCCAAACCTTTCAAATCCCTCCTTATCCAGGGCCTTTCACTGTACTCCAGTGTCATACAGTGTCTGTCCTGGTGCCACACAGTCAATGCAGGTGTTGCTGACAAGGCTGTAGCTGATGCAGAGAAGGCTGCAGTCCTGTCCCCTGTGCAGCCTGGCATAGAGCAAACAGACACACTTACAGCACGAGATCTGGTCATGTACAGAAGACAGCAAGGCAGCAGAAACAGCAATAACAGCCTTGCTTCTCTCTATAAAATTGAAAGGTACTCCCTGGCAGTGAGAAATGGTGTAACCTTAGGAATCCTAGAAATGGGCTCAGTGGAGGTGGATGCATATTGCACTGCCAGCAGTAACATCAAAGCTACTGCTTCACAGAATACCTGACCTTTAGGAATAATCATGATATTTTAACATCCTTTCATCCTGCAGAATGCGATTTGTGAGGGTCCTGACAGATTTCAAAGTATTCAAAATAAGTTAAACTTTTTTTAAAATATGCTTCCCTGTCCCTACTGAGGCTTTACTACACCTGAACAGAAATATAAATCTGTTCCACATCACAGAAGTATTTTCTCATGATTGTGTGGGTGGAGATGTGATGCTGCATCAGCTGCAGCCACTAAGTGGCAGGAGAACTACAAAATTTGCTGTATTAGGCTCTGAGTCCAACATACCAGCACTTTACGGCTGGTGGTATGTGGCAGGGGTTACATGGATACTTCCAACAGCTTCCCAAACAATAACTTGTTCACTGGGAAACAGAAGTGACTTTAACTGTACAAGCCAACATATAGTTTAGGCAGCAGGTATCAAGAACAGTAATAAAAAAGAAAGCTCTGGTTTCTTCATGTTGCCTACTCCGAAGGAGACCAGGTTTGGGCATATCTCTTCCAGAAAGAAAAACACATATTCTGTATTAGGCAAGAGCCTTTCTCCTTCTCCCCATCATCTTATAAGCAGGTCTTTGTTCCTTCAGGTGATGATGTACAGGAGTTTCAGCCTGCAGCTCCCAGGTGAAGTGTCCCTGGTAGCTCTAGTCACTGAGATGTGCCACGGGAACCTTTGAGGTGGATGGAAATTATTCCACTTTTAGCTCCTTCGAAGGACATGTGTCTCTAGTTGGATAAGAGGTGAAGGAGTGCATCTCACCCAGGCAGTCTGATCTCCATCCCTTCCCTGGGCCTGAATCTGATCCATCTGTTTCATTTCTGTTGCAGTCAAACATAGAAACATCTTTCTGCAATGACCTGGCAAGGACTGCCTGCGTAGACCATTGCATTGTCCTATTTTTTCCAAGGCAAATATGTGCACATTCTTCTATTTAGCAGAAGGGAAAGGCAGTATTTGTAACAGTCCAAAGGAAATCCTAGAGCCATTGGACACAACAAAGGCAGGTGCTCTCAGAGGATGCCATAAAAAAAAAATAAACATAATTCTAAATATTCCTTGTTCTCAAAATTGCAGAGTTGCAGCTGGTATAGATGAGAAATCTCCAGTCTCGGGGTCTGTCAGCAGGGTACATCCACTGCAGTGTAGTTACCCAAACTCCTGGCTCTGGAAACCTTCACACAACCCCGGCAGGTTTCCAGCAGCACTGTGAGGATCTACCACCCTCTTCCCTCAAATACTTTTTCAATTAACTCAAACCTGTTATAATCAAGGTGAAATACGATGCCACGAGCATGGGAGAGTAGTTATTTGGAGAATGTGATGGCAGGCTCTGCCTGTAATTATCTGACTGCAGGAATAAGTGGTAATCTGGCCATTAGGAAAGCCCATCAACACATGCTCTTTGATCTGTCACTGCACTGAGAGGTTCCAATGCCTTAGAGTGTTTTTTTCCCCAGAATCGTCTGAACCAACTGCAATTACACTCCAAGAGGAGAAAAAGGGCCCATTTCCATCTGTGACCTACAGGATGAATTCTCCCTACAAATGCTGCACTGTAAATTGCAGGAGAGATTTGGAGCTGCTCCCTGGCTGCTTGCTGGCTCTCTTCCAAACTCTACCCTGGATATTTTTATAAACCCATCTCACTTTCCTGTAAGGACCATGACTGTGAGATACAATGTACCTCTGTCTGCTTGTCCTGAGTCTTTCGGGACTCGTTCAGAATAAAGAAAACAAATACAATGATCCACAAACAAGCAGCTTTCTCAAGAAACATGCAGCTGGTTTGCTGGTTTTACAGTGACAGCAATGGTTATGGAACTTTGTTGTTAAAATTGATTTTCTTTGTAGGAATTGAGTGCCCTGCTGTGACATCGTTATTCTCAGTTCCAGCAGTTCACCAGCGTTCTTTATAGAAACCCCACAATTTATGTCAGTGCAAGACACTGCATAAGAACTTCAGGAAATGGGCTTCATCACAGAGGTTTCTCAGGGCAGGGATCTAATGCTGACAGAGCTTCTGCTACTACACAGAGTCACTGGGATGCTTTCCAGACCAGAGGGGAGACATGGGAGCTGAGTCCTCTGAGGACACAAGGGCTGATACAGCCAAGGGAACTAGCTGCTTTTGCTTGCCAGCTAGGATTTTTGGATATCAGGAGAATGGCTGTATGTTCTACATGCTGTGTCAGCAATCTGCATTTTCATGCTCATGATAAGCAGTAGAGCCTCTCTGAGAAAACTGAGAAAGCCCAAAATACTAAAAATAATTGAAATAGCCTCGTTTCAGTGCATTGTGAGCTGTAGGTCATGCTGTGGCTGAACTATTTCCTCTCCTTCCTTCTTTGTATCAGTCACTAATGCAACCAGTTAGTTGAAACTGGGTGACCTGAAGGCCAGAGAGACAAACTGCTGGGCTGAACAAAACCTCTGTTTCTGTGTGCAAGAGAAGAGCATTTAGACTCTGCCAAATAGCAGCAAATGTTGCTGAATGTTCCCATCAGAGAGCAAAATGTGTGCAGCAGTGTCAGGGTCAGACTTGTCCTGCTTTCTTATTTATCACTCCCTTCAGGTAGAGCTTTTGATTAGAGCTGTCCCCTGGCTTATTGAGAGGCACCTGGACTGGGACACGTAGTCCTGCCTCTGGTGAAACCCAAAATACAAATACCATTTCTGACTCCTCTTCAGCAGCTGACAGCATGCTCGGTTGATGTGCTGCTATTGTGAGCTGAACACAGACTTCTTTTCATGAGAATCAAGAATTGTTTTTCAGTTCTTTTGTTGATTTGGCCATAGTGCTTATGAAATGGATGTTACAAAATAAAGACTCTTGAAGGATATTCCCTACTGACAGCTGTGGGAGGTGACCTATGGAGTAGGGGACAGATCACAAGGCTAAAGAATTTAACAAGAATGATTAAACACTGGGAAAAAATAACTGTGCAAAAAGACAGACATTTTCTTGTTTGATGTCTTCAACTCATGATCAGAAGCTGTTTTGGAAGAGGTGCTTTATTTGGATACGTGATCAGGCTCTGCCCAAGGAGATTTAAGTGAGATCTTCTTTTTCATGATATGCCAGATGCAAAGCAGTATTTTTGAACTAGAAACCATAGGAAATAAAAATAACATAAACTGTGATTTACAGCAAACCCCGTGCAAACCACATGTCCTTGGAGGGCTGAGGGCTGAGTGCTATCTTTAGTTTCTTTCTAACAAACAAACAAATTTAAAAATCCATCCAATTCTGTATTATTCCCTTTCTCCTGACTTTAGCCACCACACTAGAGTTAGCTGATCTGGGACAAGAAATCCTTCAATGAAGGAGAAAGAATTTATATATAGCCTCTAAACATGGAAAAGTAAACATTTCAAGTGCCTCAGGCAGCTATGATTACACAGCTTATCTATGCACAGCGGGTTCATGGAGCATTGTTTCCTACACTGGAGCAGACACTTAGTGACTACTCCATGGTGGACCCGGAGCTCTTGGCACCTGCTGTCTGTGCCACCAAGGGCTGAGTCTGAGACCATCCAGTGAGGTCCCCCTGGCTGGTGTGGCTCACTGGTGAGGCAGCTCTTTCTGAATCTGTTCCCAGTGCTAGGGCATTGGTTGTGCAATGGCCTCTTCTACACCAGGGCTATCAGTGGTCTCAGGCATAGTGTGTCCTGGGGAGCACCGTGGGTGAGACCTTGACCAGAATGGCACGGTCTCATGTCCTGGTGGGGGGAGTCTCTCAGAGTGGGTTTGTTTTGAAATGAAGGAAAGAACCAGGGCTCCAAGCAAGGGGGTGGGACATTATTCCAGGCAAGAGTTTGGGGTTATGTGATTAGGTAACAAACTCTCTCCACTGAGCGTCCTAGAGCCCAGCTGGAAGAGGTGCCCATGAGTCATCAGAGCAGGTATGACTTGTGACAGCATGACACATCGCAAAATGCCGTCGGGTGAAGTTACAAACAAAATGCCAGTGGTGTTAAAGAGCAGAGGGCACACGTCACTGGCTGGACACTCCAAGTGCGTGGCTGGGGCTGCTTTTCCAGCTGCTGGGGGGGGGGTGGGGTGAGCGTGTGGCAAGGGCGCCAGTGTTCCTTGGGGCCTGTGCTGACACTGCACACAGCTCCTTTCATCCTGCGACCCCGAGAGGGCTGTGCTGGGCAAAATGGGAGCTGCCACCTTTAAACAAAGCATCTGTTTATTCTTGAAACAATTAGTGATGGCAGTGAGATCTTGAACTCGTTACTGAGCCCAAAACAATTATGATAAAAACAAGTTCCAGATGGGCTCAAAAGGAGTTGTTTTTGTCTTTACTGAATTAGAATGGGTTCCATGTCTCCAAGTTCCTCTGGTATTTATGGACAGGAAACATGAATTACACACAATAATTTACTACAAACAAAAGAGATGAACACTGCAACAGCCCATTTATCTTTGTTCATGTGCCTTCTTGAGGTTTATGTGCTGTTTAACTCATGGGGAGAGATAATAGCTTTTTTCTTTGTTTTCTAACTCTCTGCTATTTTGGTTTGTGTAAACTGAGACAGGAAGCTGTTGAGTTTCTGTTGCAGAGTTCAGTTTACCTGCAACTCCAGGCAAATGCTTGAACGTTCCTAAAAGTCACCCCAGAAATTAGGTAAACAAACGCAGAGGTAACAGGAGGGTCCAGCACTGGTCTGTCACTCTGTACATGTAAAACCATTCCCTTCAGAAAATGTATATATTTTTTAATTGAAGTCCAAATGCAACCACAGTGGTGAGTGTGCAACATACTAGTTCTTCTTTTCCAGGAATGTTTTCTTGTGAGTTGGTTTGCGGGCTGTAAATGTTTACAGTATGACAGGTTACTATCACTAAGCCTGCAGATTCAGAATGGGTAAATACTGCCTGGAAAAGAGCTGCCTCTGGTACCATCGTGTTTCAGTTCTTGTGAATGACTAGTGCAAAGGTTACAGTCAGGAATCCTAATTAATTCCTCGGGCAGCTCCAAGAACCACAGACAGAAACCCTTTTCAAAGCCCATCTAAAATGGACTGGAGTCTGGGCATGAGGTATTTTTATAGAAACTCTGAGTTTCTGGTGTCTTGTGTTTTGAAACTGATGCTGCACATTGACAGGAATTGACCTGCACCCAACAGGAAGGGGAACCCAGCAGATGACAGGCAGCAACAGGACATCAATGCTGCTCAGACCTGTGCTACATCTGCTTTGGGTCCCTGGGCAGGGAGAGCATGACAGGGGAGGAAATCAGCAAAGAAACTCCTGGGCAGCATTTCTGTTCTGGCAGCCCCTCACACCTTCTTGCAGCTGAGACAAAGAGTTTGGCTTTAGGGTTTTTTTTTTCTGGGGGGTGGGGTTAATTAGATTCCATGATTCTATAAAAGGTGGTATGTCGGCATCACTACAAAGTGTGTAATGTGAACTCAAATACATGGCTGGGCTGATGAGAACTTGTGAAGGACATAATTCCAAAACCCCATAAAATGTGACACGGATTGTAATAAAGACTAAAGCTGCCCTGGGCGGATTGTAGTGCATGAAGTCAGCTTGGCTGAGCTCCGAAGGGAGTGAGATCATGGGCAGAAAGCAGCCTGGGAACTAGGGGTGACACTGAGATTTGTTTGGCCTCTTCCAGTGGGAGCTGGTGAGTTTCCCAATGCATTTCATCACTTCTTCCCTTCCCCCACGAACCTTAGAAAAGAGGCCTTAAGTAGAAGCCTGGACAAGTAGAGTTCTCCAGTTTTGGCTGGCAAACATGGGGAAAAAAGAAAATTGAGAAACTGATGACTTTTTTTTTAAATTCTATGCAATGTCTGATTTACACATAGTCCTCTGTGGTAAGTGGGATTGTTCATTCTGGATTCTCATCTCTGTGGAGCTACTGAGACTGAACTCTAGGATGAAGACTTCCTTCCAGCAGAGAACCTCCCAGTATTCATCTCCAGCCTTGATTCAATCAAGGAAGGAGCAAGAGTTACAGTGTTTTAATTCAGCTTCTGTCTGGTGTCTGCACGCAGTGAGAGCAGACAGAAAACTGCCAATTACCCACGCAAAGGAGCAGCATATTTATTAATTTATTTATTATTCATTTATTGATTTGCAGTTCTTCAGCTCTGTTGCCCATCCTGCTGGGGCTGGGAGCTCTGTGGCATGCTGGAAGCTCTGTGGCATGCTGGAGAGCTGAGCTGCAGCAGTGGGGCATTTGGGCTGAAACAGCCACATGAATATGGGCAGCCCTTTGCAGAGCTCCTGGAGTTTCCTCAGCTCATCTCTCCTCCCCTGTTCAGAGCTCTCACATCCATCCCAGCTCCCACCAAAGGTCTGTGACAACACAGCCAAGCTTATGGACAATGCTGCAGTTCAAGATCCACGTTCAACTCCATTCCCAGGATCTCTATAATGCAGCTCTGACCTGAAGGAGTTTCTCCATCCCCCAAGCACAGCCACATCAGAGGTGGCTCTCAGCACTGCAGTGCCTGGGCTGTTCAGGAACCCATTCCCTGGTCTCACAGGCGCCTAATGGACTCATCTTCTTTCCTCTCTCCCCCAGTATGTTGTTTTAACCTCATGTCCTGTCATCTTCCAGCTGGGTTTTGTTCTTCATCAAAGGGCAGTCAAGGGGGAAGTGGTGAAAGACGCAGAGACTCCCTCTCTCACCAGTAATTTCATTTCCCATTTAAACTGCGGTTTTAAAGGGAAATCTCAGGGCTCATTAAGGCTATGATGACAGCTTAACCCTCTCCAGCACAAACCCAACACCAGACCCATTCCTCGTCTGAAAGTAGGGTGGCTGTAACATTAGACCCGACTCCTGAGCAGTGCAGAAAGCACGGTCGGTCAGCAAGAGAGGAGGATGTCGGGTTTCTGCAGACCTTTATCAGGTCCCCTTTTGGGAGCGCTGTCGTGTGTCAGACACAGCTACACGTGCAGGGGGGCACCCCGCTCCCTGCCGGGGCTGAACCCCAGCGCTGTTCCCCGGGCACCCGGGGGGACCACGCGTCCCTCGTGGGCTCAGCGACCTTCTCCGGCCCTGGCAGCCCCGCGCGATCTCGGATCGGGGCTCCCTCCGGGCAGCAGGAGAGGTTTAGGCAGGAAATACCGAAACCCCAAATCCCTTTGTGCCTCGGCGATGACAGGACGAGCGAAGCAGCCGGCACCGCCGCCCCTTCTGCCGGCCCAGCTCCCTTCCAAGAGCCCGGGTGTGCGGGAACGACCCCCCGACAGCCCCGGGCTCCCCAGGGGCCGCCGCGGGGACCCAGCTGAGCCGGGACGGGAGCCGGGGCAGGAGCCGGGCGGAGGCTCCCGCCGCCGGGCAGGTCCCTGTGCCGGGCCCGGGGATCGGACCGGGCACTGCCCGACCCTCGCGGCCCCGCGCTTGCCCCCGCAGCCCCCCAGGTCCCCGCGCTTCTCCCTGCCCGGCCCTGCCCGGCCCGGGACTGCCCGGCCCGGCCCCGCACGCCGCTGTCCGGCCGGTCTGGCTCCGCCGCCCCTTCGGCCGGCGCTGCCGCGGGCACGGCGTGGGGGGCGGCACACGGGGCTCGTCCTACCCACCGGGGCGGCACACGGGTCACTCCCCGCCCGCGGGGGCGGCACAGCGGGCTCGCTACATCTGTCTGTCTGTCTAGATCGATCGATCGATCGATCGATCTATCCATCTATCCATATCTATCCATCTATCTATCCATCTATATCTATCCATCCATCCATCCATCCATCCCTCTATCCATCTATGTATCCATCTATCCATATCTATCCATCTATCTATCTATCCATCTATATCTATCTATCTATCTGTCTATCTGTCTGTCTATCTTATCTGTCTGTCTGTCTCTGTCCGTCTGTCCGTCCGTCTGTCCGTCCATCCATCCATCTATCTAATCCATCCAATCTATCATCCATCCTCTCTCTCCCCTCCCGCCGTGGCTCGCCCCTGATTGGTCGCGTGCGCGTGCGGGGTCCATGAAGCGCGCTGCCATTGGCCGCGCCGCGCCGCCTGTCGCGCGCGGATTGGCCGGGCGCGCCCCGCCGGGGGCGTGTCCGGTGTGCTGTTAAAGGCGCCGCGCCCCGCTGCCGCCGCGGCGCCAACATGGCGTACCAGGGCCTGGCGCAGGAGTACCTGGGCATGCCGGCCGTGACCCGCGCGTACACCACGGCCTGCGTGCTCACCACCGCCGCCGTGGTACGGCCGGGGACGGGGGCGAGGGGGGCGGGCGGCGGGGCGGCGCCTGACGGCAGCGCCTCTGCCTGTGTCTCCACAGCAGCTGGAGTTCATCACCCCCTTCCAGCTGTACTTCAACCCCGACCTCATCTTCAGGAAGTTCCAGGTGAGGGGGCTCTGCCCGCGCTGGGGGCTCTGCCGGGCCCGCCGTCTGTGTCACCCCCGGGCTGAGCGGGGGCGGCACGCCCGGGTGGGAACAGCCCCCCAGCCCTGCCCTGACACGCTCCGGCCTGACAGCCTCACTCAGAGCCCTCCTCCTCGTCCCCCGCCGGGACACCGGGCTGTGTGCGGGGTGGGCGCGGAAGGCGTTGCTGTAGAGGCGTGAGCAGGGATGGACTCTGGCCCTGGGGCTGCATCGTGCGTGTTCCGCCTTTCCAGAGAAACAGACACATCTCCCTTCCCACAGCTGCCAAGGCAGGGCACTGGTGTGGGCAGGGGAGGGTCGCACAGGGGGCGGGCGGAGCTGCCTGGTGTCCGGGGTAGCTGTGAGTGGGCATCCCCTCGGGACAGGGCGATGGGGAGAGACCGCTCTGCCCACCTCCTTTTCTCTCTGCTCTCTCTTCTCTTTCAGATATGGAGGCTGATCACCAACTTCCTCTTTTTTGGGCCCCTGGGATTCAGTTTCTTTTTCAACATGATATTTCTGTATCCTTTGGTCTCAGTGAGGCTCTCTGCTCCCATTTTGGCTTAGATGCGATTCCCCCCATCCATCTTCCTCCCCAGGCTGGCGGGCCTTGGCAGCAGTCTAGGGCTGTGGGTTCTTCCCTTGGCTCTTTTGGCCTGAATTGGAGCCATTCCCCTGACACCTGTGCCCCTCTCCTGCCCCTCTATCTCTGCTTGCTGTGGGGCAGCCCTTGCCAAAAGGCTGAGGAAGCTGGCAGTGCTGCTGTGGCTCGTGCTGGAGAGCAGCAGATGCTTCTTTCTTTCCCTGGGTCAGCGGTATGAGCTGAAGCTTGCACTGCTCTGCCCTGGGGCTGGGACACCTGGCTGACAGCTTCCTGCAGTGAAATAGCTTGTAGTGGCTTATTCCCTGGAAAGTCACCCTGTGGGGACACAGGGCGGCCAGCTGTTAATTTCCTATACTGCAACCCCTTCCTTCTCTCCTGCTCTCAGGTACAGGTACTGCCGCATGCTCGAAGAAGGCTCCTTCCGTGGAAGGACAGCTGATTTTGTCTTCATGTTCCTCTTTGGAGGGTTTCTCATGACAGTATCCTTTTGAGTTGGTTGAGGCTCTGGTGCTTTCTGAGATGCTGTGGGTAGTGTAGGGCTGGTCTGCTGCCTCTCTGCATCCCAGATCTGT
Source organism: Anabacerthia variegaticeps (assembly GCA_035583185.1). NCBI lineage: Eukaryota > Metazoa > Chordata > Aves > Passeriformes > Furnariidae > Anabacerthia > Anabacerthia variegaticeps. The sequence continues at coordinate 1,995,179 of JAWWEW010000036.1, read as the reverse complement.
TGTGTGGTCTGGAGCAGATACCTGCCTGCTGAATGGCACAGCTGGTTTGTGAACCTTCTTGGTGCCATGGGCAGAGGGCCTTGTTGTGCCCCAGGCCTGCCAGGCTCATGCCCTGTGGTGTGGGAGAGCTGAGCACGTGGTGGAGGGGCACCTTCTGGCTGTATGGCACAGCCTGTGCTCCTCCCACCCTTGTCTTGACCTGTGCCCCACCCAGTGTGCTTAGAGCAGAAGCAAAGTACAGGAAAAGCTGCCTGTGATTGTGTTGGTGTCTCCAGACGTTCTGATGCACCTGGCAAGGGGCAGGGCTGCCTCATCCCTGAAGAGGATATGTGGCAGTGTGCTTGGGAAGCTCAGCCTGAAGCCACATGCTATACTCTGAGAATCTGTCCAGCTGTGACAGCATGGCTACAATTGCACGAGGCTGGCTGAGGGAAGCAAGTGCAGCTGAAGGCAAGAACAGAGTCATGAGGACAAGGAGTGGGGTGTCCCCATACTGTTGTCACTACATGGGGTAGGGTGAGCCCAACGCTCTGTCCTTGCAACCTGTCAGCAGCTGGAGACATCATCATGCATCTTAAACAGTTCTTTTCAGGACAAAGTAGTTTGATGGGGGGAAGTATCATCCTTTTCTGAATGCTTTCTGCTGTCATATGCAGATGGCTCAGAGCACTGCTCTACTCACAGAGCTCTGTATGAAGCTGTGTGAGCTCTCCTGGCTCTCAGCCACCCTCGGGTGTTTGGCCAGTCAGTGTCCAGGTGCCTGCAGCACCCACGTGCTTGGCCATAGGTGGAGTCCAACTACAACAAGGGCAGGGGAATTTTTTGCCTCTCTCTGTCTCCTTGTGTTCTGAAGAAGAGGACTGCAAATTGCAAGAGCCACATCACTGCTGAAATTCTTCTCTAAAAGGCAGATACTGGACATGAGCTAGTTGTCAATATGTGCCACTGTCTCAAGTGCTGTAAGACTGTGAAGGCCCTTCTTTCAAGGTCATTTTGATGTTTACTTTGAAAAGGTGACTGTATGAGCTCCCTAGTTGTAGACATCAGTTTAGGGAGTGAGCAGTCTGTTTGTGCCGCTCCAGAGTGTCTTGTTTGGGGTGGCAGGGACATGTGTACAGGGAGGGTGGTGGTCAGTACATCTCAGGCAGCCCAGGAAGGGTTGGGTGGCATGGGCAGTGATCAGCTGCCTCTAGTTTGGGTTTCCTAGTCACAAGGCACCCTGTGCTGCCTGGAGGTGGTGCACAGGGTGGGTAGGCTTTTCCTTGACTCCGTAGTTCCTAGCTATTTGGACTCTTTGCCAGCCTGTTTTTCCTGGGCCAGGCTTTCACCATCATGCTGGTGTATGTATGGAGTCGCAGGAACCCTTATATCCGCATGAACTTTTTTGGGCTTCTTAACTTCCAGGCCCCCTTCTTGCCCTGGGTCTTGATGGGATTCTCTCTGCTCCTGGGCAACTCCATCATCATTGACTTGCTGGGTAAGTCAGAGCTGGTGTGTGCTGGCAACAAGGGCCCTTTGCAGCCACAGCGCTCTGTCCTCACAGGTGCTACTGGGGCACTGGCACCTTCTCTTGGTTTCACCTTACTTAAGGTAGTGGGTTTCCTAAAGTGAGCTCACTGGAGTTGCTGCATGGCCTGGCTCGAGCCTGGGCTCTTGCTTGTGATCTGCTTTTTGCTGTGTCTTCCCCAGACAGGGGGAAGTTTGCTGTGGTGAGCTCTGCCTGATGCTCTGCTGTGTCTGGTCTCCTGGGTGTCTGGTGCTGCCTTCAGGCTGATGGGCTCCCTGCCTGCTTGTGTGCTGATCCCAGCAAACTGCAGCCCCCGTGGCTCTGGTGGGAGCTGGGTGTGGGTACACAGCTGAGGGATTCTTGCTCCCAGCAGCTCTGGTTCAGCTGGCAAAGGAGTCACAGCTGTGCCTGACCTTGGTGGCATCTCTCCCCAGGGATTGCAGTGGGTCACATCTATTATTTCTTGGAAGATGTTTTCCCCAACCAGCCTGGAGGAAAGAAGTTGCTGTTAACCCCTGGCTTTCTGTAAGTAAAGCTGATTCTTTCTGGGCTTTGCTGTTTTGCTTCCCAGCCTGGGAAACTTCCGTAGCAAACTGTGGTCTGTGACCACAGGCCACAACTGCATGCTGACAGCACCTCAGCTCCACAGTTCATGCCTCTGCTGCATTATTTGCCCTTTATATACATCTGTACACAGGGCCCATACAGCAGTTGCTAATACCTTCAGCTTTGCTAGTGGAACTGGTGTTCTTACTGCTTGTGGAAATGCTAGATGCAGGTAGGACTTTTTCTGATGTAGTTTAAGAAAGCAGAGTATGTTCTGCTTCGTGCACTGAGGATCAAATCTGGCCTAGAGATCAAGGAAGGAGGTACTGTCATTGTTGTGTATTGAACTGAGCAAAACAATGGTTGGTGGTGGCACAACAGGCTCACATCCAAGCCCCATGGAGGGTCAGGGTGTTTCTAGGAGGGCTGGGGGCTTTGTCGTCCTCAGCAAACTTTTCTAACCTGCCTGCTTGGTGGGATGGACATGTGCCTTGCCAGGAAGATGGTATTTGACACACCTGAGGAGGATCCCAACTATAACCCTCTGCCTGAGGATCGTCCAGAACACCAACCCAGAGGCCAAGACCAGAACGAGCAGCAGCATCCACAGTAACACAGGGGACTTCACGTGGTGATTCCTCTCTTCCGGCTGGACTTATGCTGTGGCCCAGAGATCCTTCTGGAATAACACCAGTTGCCATTCTGATGTGTAATGTGTCACTGTCTGTATGGGTAACCCATCTTCCCCTTGTACCAAGTGGATCCACAGTTTTGCACGAGAACTGATGAATGCTTACCGAGGTGTTCTAGGGACAGGGACTGAGCCTGTGACGGCTCCTCAGTCACTCTGGGAAATAAGTATCAAATGGGGTGTTAACCCAGTTACTCCTTCTCTTTCTGTTAACGACTTGCTATGTGCCAGGTCACTCTTGCCCTCTGTACAAAGACTAATGCACCTGGCCCTCACTGTTGTGAGACCTTTTTGTGGGCTTTCAATGAAGTAGTACTGTACAATGATAGAATGCAGTCCAGCCTCTTCCTTTCCTTTACGTACCCCCACTCCTTTTTTGGTCGTTGTTTCCAAAGAGTCTTTACATTAAAGTCTTTATTTTTCAGTTGTGTGTCCATTTCTGCCAGGGGCAGAGGCAGCAATTCATCAGGAATTTGCTCAAAACTGACAGGTTGCTTGGGCTTCTCTTTTCTGGTGGGTAATGCAAGGTTCAGTCTAGCTGGAAGATGTCCCTCCCCTGTGCTGTCAGCTGGGCTGCACAGTATGATAAGGGGTGAGGGGGTGTCTAATGGGAGAAAGAGGTGCCTGGGAGAGGACAGGGGGCTGAGCTGGACACTTGATCCAGGCAGTGACTGGAAGCAGCACTTTACACTGGTAATAAAGACTCTGCACCTGCAGTGTAATTCCACCCTTGTTGATTTTTTTTAGTTCTGAGATTTAAACATCTGAGTTTCAGGGGAAAACTAAACAAACTAGTCCCTACCCTGACAGCTGTGCTAAATGGAGCCTGCAGAGTAAATGCAAAGGTGTCTTAGGACAGCTCATCTTGCTGTCTGCTCAGACAAACTTGCCAACCAAACTAAGAAGAGAAATGTGAGTACTCAGCATCCAATTACGAATTGTGTGGGAACCTTGTGACAAAAGGGTATGTAACCACACCTCTCACACTCCCCTCCTCCTCTGTGAAAACACTATTTCTTACCAAAATAAGACATTATTTGAACAAGTTTTCCTGCTGCAGTTGTGTTTCCGTCCAGGTAGAGGACAAAAGATGGTCATTTGTTCTAGAAGACAAAGTGGTAACTAAGGGCTAGGCAGTGTCAGACTCCACAGGTACTTGCTGTGTACTTTGCTCACAACCTAATGATAACAGAGCTGGTGCTTCAGTCCCTGGAAAGAGTTTGTCTTTGAAGTCTGCAGAAATGCAAAAGCTGAGCTGTGCTTTTAGCTAGGGTACCAGATTAATCTAAGGAGTTGTGATTGTAGAGCAAGAAAGCTGCTCCTTGCTGTTCCCCAAAGTCCTAATAATATATGGAGAAAGCTGGCTGAGGTTTCCATCTTTCTGGGAATCCCATGGACTGTCCTGCCTTGTCCCTGGCTCTTTGGAGGGACAATTCCTACAGCCTCTCTGGCACTTGAAAAGCAGGAGGTGCTGCAGTCCTTGTGTGCCCATTCCTTATTGTGAACTTTAGGAATAGGTAACCAGAAACTTTGCAGCAATTAAAAAAACTGCATCACAGATGCTAATTTAAGGCTACAGCAGTTTCACACTTGTTTTAGTCAAATTCCCTGAAGAGGCTGATGGCTAAAGTCCTGGTCATACAACAAAAGGAAGTGTTCTCAGGAAGACTTGGAGTTCTTATGTCCATGAGATAAAATGTGTTCCATCAGGGAGGCCAAGTGCACCAGGAGTCTCAGGTTTTGTCTTACTTGCTCAAATAATCTTTCAACCTTTCTAATAAGGAGTAATGGAGAGAGTACCACTCTGGAACAGGAGTCCAGGATAAGACTGAATAATATTATTGCTAAATTGCAAATTTTTTGTTTCTGAAGACAAACATCTGGAAAAAGTTGCTCCCACCTAGGAATCAGAACTGGCTGTCATTACTCAAGTCTAAACGTGATAAATTAAGGCCAGAAAGTGTTTTTTGACTGTGCTAGCAGTGTGGGTGGATCAGCAAGGATCATAAAACCTATGGCTTTATCATAAAGGCCTGAATGTAACTGTCAGGCTGCCAGCAAAATCTGCCCCGCTTGCAACACTCATCAGTTCTGGCAGTGAATAGTAGGAACTCCATCAAAGAGCTGGTGTAGCTCAACAGCAAGATGGATTCCAATTAGTTTTAAAGCAAGCTTGGATTTTTTTTTTTTAATTTCACTTCAACTGATTTTGTTTTTAAACTCCTTAGGGAAAGGCACATTGTTTCTAGGGTTGCAAACTCCTGACACTGCAGTGCTAAGGGTGTTCAAGACACCCACTTTGCTCTGTGTGCTGACAGTGACCACAGCAAAGCCCTTGGCTGCAGAGAAGCTCAGGTCTCAATGACTGACTGTACCAGTTCAGAGACTTTGATGTTTTCCAGGTGCAATCTTTACAGAAAGCAGGGTTTACCACACAGCAGGTAGGCATCTGACAGAAATGACTGTTAAGACTGTGATTCCAGTTAAACTGTTGTACCTTGTCAAGTAAACCAGCTGAACACCACACTGAGTTCATTATAGACTGTGCCAAGTATGGCAGCAGACCAGTCCTTTAGAGAGTTGTTTGCTGCCTCTGCTTTTAAGTCTCATTCTTGCTTTCCCCTGCAGCAAAAGGTTCTGGGCTGTTTTATCTGTTAAATAAAGCACCTGGGAAAACCGAATACATGTGAGTGTTCAGCATTATACCCAAAAGCATTAATATTAGGCCCTGAGGCTGCTCAGTTACCGGAACAGCACAAAACATGGGGAGGGGCACTGTTAATTCAAACTTAGTGAACTCAACCTAAGTAATATGCATTCCTTTTATTTAAAAAGTTGTCCTAATAGTGCATGTTGCACCTATACAAAAGAATCTTTACACTGTCCACACACAGGTATATAAGGGCTCCAACACCTGCCACAGGTCTCAGCTCAATCACTGCTAACGCAGTGTTCTTGGTACGTGGCATTTGGGTGGAGGGGGTGGGGGCAGAAGTCAGCAGTACTGGGAACTCTTGGCAAGTGGAATGTGTGTCCCCTTCAGGGACAAAAAGACCCCTGCCAATCCTAGATCCATTTGGGGAGAGGAATAGGGATAAAGTCTGTAGGAAGAGCACCAGTGTCACAACAGGAAGGTTACCAGGCTGGAGCAGTATTGGCCAAACGTCTCATGCGCCTGTGGGAGAGAGAGAGGTACAGTAAGTGCTGTGTTACAGCCATGTGAGCTCTGACCAAAACTAGCATTTTTGGGGAGGTTGTCACAGCTTGGTGAACGCTGTAGACAGATTTAATGCCTAGACAGAACTCTCATTCACCTGACAGTGCCTGTTGATAAAGCTAAGACACTGTTTTCAGTAACAGCTTTGAGAACACTTTTGCTCATTAACTTGGATTGAGCCAATTGCTACTGTAAACTATTCAGTCAGCCATAGCTGATAAGCAAAATTACTATGCTACTGTTAATCATCATTAAAAAACTGTCCTGGGAAAGAGCTGAGTCAATATATTCCGTTTCCACAATGTATCTTTCGGAGAGATACCAGCGATTCATTTGTATCTGCCCGAGCAATTTCACCAAGTAGGAGCAAGTGCTCTCAACTGCGTGTCAACCATCACTTAGCAGGTCTCTGGTGGGCACAACTCCTCCTGGAACCACACAGTGCTCCAGTGCTGCCAAACAGGCTGGCATCAGTCAGGCTGGAGCTGGGACCTTGCCCATTCCTACGTCAAACAGCCCTTTACCCTACATAAAAGGGAGCCTTGTGGCAGGATTCTAGGTAGCATGACAGTGCATGAAACTCCAGTATTTTTCATTGATGCCTTCCTACAGAAACAAACCCCCCTGGACAAACAGAGAGCCCAGGAAAGAGGAAAGAAAAAAGCAGGAAATGGTTAAAGTAGATATTTTGGTGTTTGTGGAGCAAGGTGGTAACAGTTTAAATACCCTGAAGCTGAAGGGATATGAGTTTCTGTTGTGGTGTGCAATTCTGACATCCTGCCAGTTGGCTGGCAGTAGAGAAAGACAAACATCAAAGCTTTTAACTTCTGTCTTAGGGACAGGCCAGGAGAACTGTCTGAAGTAGTGGCAGCACCTTGTGTTTCTGTCCTGGTCTCTGATCTTCTTCTCCATCTCGGCATCTGTGAGGGTTTCCAGGAGAGGGCACCACTGGTCAGCGTCCCCCGTGTTGCGAATAGCGATCTCCACAGTCGGCAAAGGGTTCTCGCTGCGGGGCAGGGCAACAAAGCAACACCCATCAGAGCGCTCCTCGGGGTTACCAGCCCAGCTACAAGCACAGGCACAGCAGAGCCTCATTTACAGCACTCATTCTTAGTTTCACTCAGTACAGCCTGGCTCCCTGAGGTTCACCACGGGCTCATAGTTACAACCTTGTGGAGCCTGAAGTTTCTGGGAGAGTATGGACACCCATCTCTGGGGGCTTTGTGCTGGAACTGCAGCTGATGCCATTCTCTCCCACAGTGTCCCTTATGTCCCTGACTGGCAGAATCCAGCCCCAAGAGGAACAGGTCACAGCAGGTCACTGGTGCTGGGAGCACTTCTCTCACACAGCCGCAGGGTTGGACTGTTCACAGGCTCCTTGTCTAGCCTCACTGTTGTGCAACTCTGACTTCCTAGCTGCAGTTTGCCTAACACACCCGACAGCTCTTCCCTGGCAAAAGTCTAGCTTTCCAGGAGCCTGATACTGGGGCAAGCATTGTTCTTCCAGCTGCCATGGAAAGGATAGTCTTCTAGGACCTGCTCTTAACCAGAGGCTGTGACTACTCCCTACACGAGCAATGAAACACTAGGCTGTGTCCCAGATCACAAGATCTGCTCCTCAGAGATCTCTCTGCCCTGACCAGCTGTATTATCACATGCACAAAAGTATTTACTGCTTCACTAGCTGCTTTTCAGTAAAAGTCAACAGGAACTGACCAGGAGCAGCTTCCCAAATATTGACAGTGGAGCTGAAGCTCAGCATAAATATAGAGGAGCCTCGGAATGTAAATGTTTGCTTTGAATTCTCGAAAGCAGCTCTGCCTGAGCTGCAGAAGTGTGTGTGTGAGAGGAGCCCTGGGACAGGTGTGCACACACATCTGGCCCCCTCCCAAGGGACATGACTCCCTACACAGGATTTCAGCACTCATGGGCAGTCCTCTCACTCCCCCAGGAAGGAACTCAAATGCTAATTGTCATGGGAACACATAACATCTGCATTAAAGCTAATAATCTAAAATAACAACTCTTCAAAGGGATGCTACAATGAAAAATTCATCCAGAGCCTTTGGTATCTGATCCAGGGAGGAAGCTTTAGTCAAATCTACTCTCAGTACTGCTGACATCCACTAAACAACACTCAAACCCAGGAATTTCATCTTAGCCCCAGGCTGCTACACATTCCAGGCAAAATGCTAGATATTAACTGGGGTATTTTTTTCTACTTGATAACATGGCCTCTATCATCTAAGTCTCTCACTTACTTTGCTTAACATTGAGCACGCACTAGAATTAAACAGGGGGTGGAAAGCCGGCTTCATGTGCATAACCTAACTGCAAAGCAACTTAGACACCACGTTTCTTTAACAAAGAATTAAAGATAAACTGAAAAATCCTCCCTTATCTCCCAACCTCCACAATAAGACAGCTTTTCCTCCCCTGTTATTTCCTGATGAAGAGGACGGTGCTGCTGGCAGAATGGCTGAAAGGCAGGAGTCCAAGGAGAGCAAGGCACTCCCTCTGCTCAGGGTCCTGGCAGTAGTGTCAGGGGCATGGAAACATCACCTTTTGGAAAGGTGACTCCTCAGGCACATGGGTTTGGTGTGTGAGAGAACATGTGCCATCGTTCAGGTCCCTAAGGCTATGAAGTGCTGTGTGCTGCCATCACAAACACTCAGATCTGAGGCAGGAACGTCATAACACACCAATCCCCTGAAAGTCCCACAGGCAGCAGTTACCTGTCTGCCCCCACTCCTGCCCTTCCACTGGGCTGTTGGGCTCTCCTTGTTTTGCATAGAACAGGCCAGCTGCAAGAACTGCCCTGGCTTTCATCAAATAAAAGACAGTTTCACCTCTGCCTCAGATGATTAAGAGGCACATGACTTCTCAAACCCCCAGTCCCTTGAGATATTAAGGTTCTTTTGATACATCTAAAGCAGACCCTTTCCTTACATCAATGGAATGATGTTGGAGCAACCACCACTCCTGTGGTTTGGGAATTCAGGAACTAACCAACCACAGAACCCAAATATCATTAATCACTGCAAGGTTTCAAAAGTACTACTTTGCTGGAAGAAAAAAGGGAAGAGGAGGACATGTTTGTACTATGACAATAAACAAGGTTTCAATTAGGTGCTTTTCCCCTCTGAACAGCTCATGTCTATGTACTTTGTTCTGCTGGGGTTCCTTTCTTAGTTTTTTATTCTCCCCCTTGCAATACTGGCACCGTCTAAAGAAGGCCTGAAATCTGTCTGTTTGAAGTACCACTAAAAAGAAGCACTTCTCAGTAACCACTGCCATGCTTTTAGAGATAATAGTTTGAAGTTGGCATTAATGTGATGTATCTAAGACAGCCTGGGCAGCACTGACTAAAATTTGACTTGCTTCAAGTTCCAGAGACTGACAGGAAGCAAAGGGAGAAATGATCACCCCAGTAACATATACAATTAATTTCTTAACTTGAACATCTGCAGTACCTGGAGAGGCACAGCAAGGAGGGACAGACACTACACTCTCTGCTACTGCAGGCCACAATGTAGACAGTGCTGGCAGTACAGGAGGTAGCAGGTTCTCATCTACCACCCTCCAAGTTCCCATCATTTCTCAGGAATGCACACCCACTGCTCTGGTGGTGTTGTTGGATGTGGTCCCAAGCTGGAACTACAAATATCAGTCTGCTGTTGTGGATGGGAAGGCAGAAGCCACCTCACCACCTCCCATGAGGAGAAGGGACACCAGCAGGATGGACACATAATCTAACAGTTTCAGTAGAAGAGTTTAATTCACATGTGCTAAACAGTCCCTTTCCATTTAGTAATACAGATCGCTCTGGGGATCACTTTAGAACCAAGCAGTTGCTGTGGAAGATTGTCAGGATAAAAGTTACATCCAGAGGAAGCAGAGTGAGACTAGTGGAAGAGCAACTAGACCAGAGCAGATCAATGCCTGTTTTCCACAGAAGGCTGACCAGATGGGAAACCTTTAGACAGAGGAGGATGAAGGAGCAGAGCTCATGGCAGCAGCCAGCTGCCCCACAGCCTCCAGCTACTCCTTGCTTACCCCTTCTCCAACTACTCACTGCCCTCTCCCAGAGGTAGGACAGGGCAGAGCATGTTTTCCTTTGCTGCCACACAAAACTGCTGTCAACAGTACCATTCCCTCACCTCTGCAAATACAGCATTCACTGAACTCTTAAACTTCCTTGACTGTCACCATGACCTGAGGTCAAAAAACCTCAGAGTGCACATTAAGGGATGGTTACAGCCTGCAGACTCAGCACCCTGCTGTGGATAACATCAGTGCAGGAACTCATCACAGAACACTGCGCAGCACAACTGGAAACCATTATCAGTAGGAGACAAGTTACAAAGCTGACTAATCAAACCTGACACTGCTGCATTCCAGCTGTGAGAAGGGCCTATGATCAAGCCAACTAACATCAGCCAGGGCAGAGAGCTACAGTTTCCATCAGTCTGAGTTCCAAACACCAAAGCTTAAGACAGTGGATGGCAAAGCCAGCAAAACAGACATGTATCCAGGGCTCACCATGAGCTTACACTAAAAGAGGA
>JAWWEW010000036.1:1934668-1984553 GCA_035583185.1 Anabacerthia variegaticeps | reverse complement strand
AGGAAGACACAAGATACTCAGTCCCTGTTAACTCCAGAAGCCTTCCATTCTGCAGCAAAAGCTGACAGTTCATCAATACTTTGACCTGAAATGTATTAGACCCAGCAGGAAAAGATGCTTGGGAACAAGCACAAATAATTGTAAGAGGACAGAACAAGCCATAAGGACCAATTACAAACAAAACCTTCTGCAGCAGGTCAGCTGTTCTAAGATCCTTTGATGCAGACACCCACGAAGTACAAACACACCCCAAGAGCTGTAGCAGGAAAGTGACAGTTCAGTACCTGAAGGCGTATGTCTTCTGATGCCAGCTCAGCTGGCCCCGGATGCTGTAGGCAATTGTAGTGACAAACTCCCCACCCAGGCCAAGCTCTGAGCACAGCTTCAAGGCAAACTTCTCTGGTGAATTCTCCTTCTCTGACATGTCCCACTCAAACTGGTCTACAAGGGAGATATTCCCTACGTGGATGTTCAGCTGGAGATAAGGGAAGAAAGAGGTTATTTTTTCCACTCTCACAATGGTTTGTCAAAGTAATTGAACCGAGGAGGCAGAGGCTGGAGAACAGAAGCAGAGCAGTAACTCCCAGTTCATTCATCTGCAGATTTCCTTAATAGAATTCTTAATTCCAGTAGCACAAAGACAGCTCAGCTTTGCTCACCAAGGTTCAGTTCTTCCAAAAGATGACAATACTTTAACTGATTTATTTTACCAAATCAGGGGCTGGCACATGAATGTTATAATAATCTGCCAGTTTGGTTCTGTTCTTAACATGTGGGACAAAACATAATCTGATTGCAGGACTGTAATTAAGAGCTCCCTTGCACTCTTACTCCCCCATAGCCAGAGAAACCCAAATGGTTCAGCTCTCATTCTACTGCCTTTCTGTATTACCTTAATAATAACTCGTTGGTCTGACTGATCTTCCAGGATACTGTCAGTTGGGTATGACTCGATCTGTTGTCGGATGGCAGATGCAATAGCAGGGACAAAGGTCAGAGGATTCAAATCCAGGTCATCACAAAGAATCTCAGAGAACATTTCTGGGGTCATTAGCTTTTCTGATACAGAACAAGAATTAACACTGTTAGTCTTCTTAAAAATCAATGTCTGACACTTAGAGAATACACAAAATTAATCCCATAGTGTGCACAAAGGGAATCCCAAATGCATCACCTTTCTGCTTTTAGAAAAGTGTTTTGTATCAGGTTTATAAGGACATGCAAACTGGCACAGGAACTTACAGCCTTCTTTACCTGCATGGAGACAGCATGACTGTGGTCTAACATGCCCCACAACACATACAGAAGCCACACTCATTAACCTCAGCTAACGAGAATATGCCAGTTACACTCTCCGGACTACGTGAGTCCAAGAATGACTGCAACCCACAGGAGAGCTTATGCTAAGAGACATGAGCACTGAATACAGTCTAAAGTGGGAGAGTTTTAAAGCTTTGTCTATATGGGACAAGGACATGCACACTCATGCTTGTTCTCTCTTCACATTTGGTGATGGATACAACTATATCTCTCCCTCCTCAGGAAACTCTCCTTGCTACATACCATTCATGTTCCACGTAAATGCATCTCGGAGTTTCTGCCCATCAATTTCCATATCAAGCCTGATTGGAACCAGAACCTCTGGCTGGGATGCATTCTCATGGATCACTGCTGGGTCATGGTCATCAAAGCTAAAAGGAAGAGCAACAACAGAGTAAATGCAACTAACACATGACACATCTGGCATCCATAGAGGAAAGGCAATGTTTGTTGGAAGCAATCCCCACACTCCAACTCCCTGATCAGTCTACAGACAGGGCTAAAAGCACACAATACCAGTTTATCACCTTTTATTACATCTATCATAACACATTCCTGCAAATAAAAAAAGGAAGCTTTCCAGCATTACATTTATCTTGGTTGCCTCAACTTTTATAATGGAAAAAAGTTAGTCATGATCCCCAGCAGCATTTTCCACTCAATAAAGTAGATCAAAGTTACTGGAACATGGCAGTGAGAGGCAGCCTGTCCTTCACAGAGAGGGTCTGCAGGCTCCTCAAATGACAAGTGCTCAGCAAAACAGCAGGAAGTAGAAGGAACTCCTCAGGAAAAGAAAGAACCATTTTCCTGACAGAAGGAAAGCCTCCTCTCTGAGCCATGGCAGGCTGCTGTAAGGAAGAGCCTCAAGCCATGCAATTAACTAAGAACCTCCAAACTAGTGACCCGTAGGTCTTTTGTCACTTAAGAGATGACTCACAATGTTACATGAACTCCTCAGCACTACCCTGGCAGTGTGTCATTTTGCTAACTGTTTCCACTGTCGGAAGCAAGAAGCTGTCTTACCACAGAGGGAATGTTCTCTTCTTATCCCTGCCCATTCGATTCCTGTTAATGGTTGTTGAGCAGGGCACTGCGTCCAGGTGATGAGAGCTGTTGGGCAGGGTAGGCACCCACTGGTTGTTCCTCTTTGCCTTCTGTTCTCTGAAGAAGGAGAGTGGATGTTAAACTGCAGACCCTGAGAACCACTGCTGCTACTTAAGGAATAGCATAATTTTAAACCTTAAGACCTGTTATGAGTTCCTGCTATTTTATTCTGGAACCATCAACGTTACTGTTCCACCAAGAACTCCTGTTCCACACCAGCCTCCAGGAAGCCCATTCTCCAGCTCACAATTATCCATCAAATACAGATCCAGGTGCACCATTATAAATACTAGGTTCATATTTGGATTTTCTGTCTGTACTTTATGAAAGGACTGCTGAGAAATGTGAGTTCTCCAGAAGGCAGTATCTGCAAGGAATGTGTTCTGCAAAACATCTGTTACAGATGGAATGCAGTAATTGCAAAAAAATTGTATCATCAAACACTTATGTTTTTCTTCCTGTTGTACGTGGGCAGTAACCCAATCCTTACACTCTGGAGACCTCCATTTGCCCAGCACTGCAAACTGTTAATGCACACTGGCAAAAAACCTGCACAATGGCCAGGCCTATGCAATTCCTTGTGCTTCCTGCCCAAGCTGACATCTTCCAAGCAGCTCCGTTCTGAGTTTGGCCCTCACCCACCCTGGTTACCTGAGGTAGGTAGGAGGTTCTGTGCTGATAGACACTGCCTTATACTTCTCATCGTTTCCATCCAAGATCTCTTCCACTTCAGAGGCCTTTAACAGAGTCACGCTGGTGGCTAATGTTGTATAGCCATGATCTATCACCAGGAAAGATGCCAATAATTAGCATGGAAAAGGGCTAAGTAGCACTGTAACATTAATAGGCTACATAGTGACAAGCCCTCTCTGACACTGCAGGAGGAATTGAAGTAGGCTACCAAGTGGTACAAGTATACTTTGGGCTTCCTCTGTCTTCTCATAGACCTTTACAAACACCAGAAAACAAATCCTCAGTGGACTTAAAGGTTGGAAATAGAGAGGCAATGATCAATAAAAAAGCTGTTAAGAATGGGGGAGAAACCTCAGGGCAGCTCTTGCTGACTGACAGAGACCATCTGTATTGAGAGTCCTGCTAAGGTTCTGAGAAAGAGGAGTTAGGCATGGGATGAGGATGCACAATTAGGGCGACCACAGGGAGAGATCAGAGGAAGAGGACTAGACGTTAATATTATTGTAATAGCACCAAAGGTCACTGTGGACATTCTTCCTCTAGCACAGCTAAGAATAACACACAGATAAGACTTACATCTTCGGGGACTGTGAGACCGCTGATTTTCTGTTGGGGGGAAAAAAAGAAAGCAAGGGATCAGCAGGATAGTTGGGGGAAAGAGACATAAGTCCAGAGTAAACGATTATTTGTATTATGCTTTAGTTTACAGAGCATACAACAAGTCACATAGGTAAGAAACTGAAATGCTTGTTATTAGTCCCCTAAGAAAAATAATACCAATATTCTGCCATCAGTTGCAATGCACCACAAGCTCTGGCAAGCATAGTCAGTCCCTGCAGGAAGCAAAGTTAAGCAAACACGCACATCTTCAATGGGGTGTCCTTACAGAACTCCGGCCTATTTGACAAAAGAGACAACAATGCCTCTGTCTTAAAAACTCTTCTGAAATATAGTATTGTTCCATTATTATTACACAGCATCACTGGAGATGTGGCTTTTGCTTTGTGATAAATCCAGCCAGCCCCAGGAATGCCATGATGGGTGTTTCCACTGCAGAACGTTTTTGACTAGGGAAACCAGTAACCACCAGTGCCACCACTGCAGGGAGTTCCACCACTGAGGCGACCCGAACAACTCACACAGCCCTCAGGACTCACGAGCTTCTTAATCATCAGGGACACTTTTTCAAGGCAAAATTTTGGATAAACATTACTGGGAATGTTTACTCATCTTCTCACCATGTGAAGAGGCCACTATCTTCTTCCTTTCTTCCACCGTGGCCAGTCGTCTCCACAGTGAGGGGTATCTCTTGTACAGCGAACCCCGAAACATGCGCAAGTAGTTTCCCACCTACCAGAAGAGAAGTGGAGACGTGGCTGGGTATTCCATTTAGGACATTCTTAGCAGAAACTGAAAGAAATTCATCTCTTTGTAACAAAGGGAGGGGCCTCCTAAGCACATTCTTTGTTGGGGTTTTATTGTGATGGACTGACTGGGCTGGGTTTGGCATCAAATGGCACCACAATTTTTCTGGCAATACAGAAAACAAAATTTTTATCATCACTGATTTCACTAGTCTTGTACAAAAGACCTGTCATCCATTGACAATAATCCATTCAATAGGAAAACACTCCATTCATTTTCACGTATCTTTGAGAACCTACCCTTTCTTTACTTCAATTTCCACATCAATGCACGATGCTTAGTCAGAATTAAACCAAACCAGATACCCAGCTCTCTGACATGCTGTAATTTTTACTTTGAACCTCTGAGCCATTTTGACATTGCCTGAACACAGCAAATGCCCAGAGACTTGTATTTTGTTTTAAATCCTTTGAACATGCAAAATGTGACTGCTGCCAGTAGTCCTCTTTCAAGTTTACTTACCATCTGTAAAGCAGTTCTGTTCTTCCTGGCATAAGATCCTCACCTGTGCTGAAGGCTACAGCAGGCCTTGCTGAACAACAGAACTATTTCTAGACTGAAATCAAATTTTTAGACTGGTAGTACTGGCACTCCCACACAATAAGGTTTCTAGTCCTTGTTTGACAAGACTCCTTTGATCTTAATTTTTAATTGTACCTTTCACTCTGCAGTGCTCATCAACAGATAGAAATTAATGGCAGATACAAAAGGCGACTTTTTCCCCTCGACGTGCCTGATACAACAACCTCACAGCTTAGCTGACTGCAGTTATGGTTCTTTCAAACTTTACATTTCACACGAGCGGGCAAGGAGTCCTTAGTCCCTGCTCTGCCTACACAGATGGCACTGTAATGTATCCAGTATTTCCTCTCTTGCATCAGGGCCGGGCTATGGCCACTTTTACTGTTTCCAGCCGTGACCATTTCGCTGGTGCCGAAGGACCAAGTACTTTGTGCTTCAAAAGGGCTCGTCCTCAGCCCGGCCGAGCAGCCCCTCAGCCCGGGGTACCCCCAGACCCCGGGGGACGAAACGCTGCACGGCGGTGTTTGTTGGCCGGGCTGGTTCTAGAGGGCCCAGGGCGCTGTGCTGGGGATTGCGGGGCTGTAGTGCGGGCTCCAGCGCCCGCAGCACGTGAAACAGCCCGCACCCCGCACGGCCGCGGCACCGCGGGGCCTCAGGCGGCGATCCGCTCCCGCGGGCGGCTCACCGGGAGCACCGGGGCCCGCAGTGCCCCCACCCCGGCCGGGGCCCGAGGGGGCCCCTCCGCCCCTCCCCGCCCCGCGCATCCCCCTCAGCCCGGCGCGGGCCCGGCGCCGCACCTCGGAGCCGATCATGTAGAACTCGCCGTCTTCCTCCAGCTGGAACTTGACGGGCTTCTGCCCGAAGGTTTTGCTCAGCGCCATCATCATCATCGCGGCGGCGGCGAGAGCGGGGGCAGCGGCGGGAGCGGGGCCCGGAGCGGGGCCCGGCGGGGACGGCGGCGGCGGCTCCGCGGCCTAGTGCGGGCGGGCTGTGCGCATGCGCGGGGACCGGGGGGGGGGCGCGGCTGAGGGAGGGGCGGGGAGCGCTGAGGGAGGGCAGGAACGGCAGGAGCGAGGTAGAAAAGAGGCGGCTTTTATTGTCGCGGGGCGGCACATAAATACAGACTGACCCCCTCCCACACAGGTGCGCGCTGCACCGACAGACACCGCGGCGTTCGCGGGCGGGCAGCCGGGATGGGGGGCAGGTGAAGGGGGAAGAGCGGCCGCAGCGCGGGGGTGTCCGGCTGGGCAGGCCCGGGGGCGTGGCGGGGGGTGTGTGTGTCTGTCTGTATGTGTGTTTCTGTGTGTGTGTGTGTGTGTCTGTGTGTTTCTGTGTATCTCTACATGTGTCTATGTGTGTGTGTCTCTGTGTGTGTCTGTTTCTCTGTGTGTGTCTCTCTGTGTCTCTGTCTCTGTGCCTGTCTGTCTGTGTGTCCCTGTCTGTGTCTCTGTGTGTGCAGTGCCAGCCCGGGGGCTGGAGTGCTCCGAGCACCTCTGGGAGGGGACCTGGCCGGGGTGAGCGCGGGGCAGTGTCCAGCACTGGCACCCGGCACCGCGGAGGGACGGAGGGAGGGAAGGGCCCCTTGTCTATGTACAAACCGGTACAAAATCCTAAGGCATACAAGTGATACAACACGGAACGGGGAGCAGGGCTGCGGCAGGGCCCCGGCAGTCCCCGAGGAGGGTCCCTGGCCACAGCCGCAGGTACAGTCAGTGTCCTCCAGAGCCCCTGCCCGGGGCTGGGGCTGGGGCTGGGGCAGCCTTCCTCCCTGGCCAGCGTCTGGAGCAGCAAAGGGCTGCTGTAGTGAGCTTTGTAAACACAGGAAATGCCATCTCTACAGGATGGGGTCCAGATTAATTGTGAGAGCACCATCCCGCTCCAGGCTGGCCTGATGGCTTTTGGGATGCTATTGCTAGAAGAGTGCGGCCACTCTTGTCTGCAAAGAACCTGGCAGCTGCTTTTACACTGATAGCAACTGAAGCTGGGGTTGCTGGAACTGTAGAGGAGCAAACTTGTCACTTTTTGTGACAGACACACATTGTGTCAGATGCTGAGCCTGGAAGGAAGCCAGGAATGGCAGAGAGAACCCTCTGTGTGGCTGCTGGAGGTAAGGGTGACAAAAGGGGAGCATGGAGGACACAGACATCCCCCTCATCTGAAGGAGTTGGAGGAAGGTGTACAGCTGAAGAAGTCCTGGCTGATCTGGCGTGGGTAGCCCTCCAGCACTTTCACCTGCACTGGATCAAACTTCCAGTAATCTTGGCCTCTCAGGAAATAGGCAAAACCTGTGGGTGAGAGAGGAAGGGTTAGAAGAGACAGGGTTCACATGGCTCAGAGCTCTTTTCCAGTTTTGTCCAGCTGTCACTTTGCAGCCCGTGCAGTACTGAAGGAGAGCTGGAAGAGGCAGGCGATGCTGCTGTCAGGATTTCACTTAAAACCAGGCTTGTAACTTTCAATTTTCTTTCACACTGTGGTAGTTTTGATGGAAGAGTAAACAGGATGGATTTTATTTTATTTTTCTGGTAGGTTTAAATGTGCTGTACCCATGCAGTGACCCAGCCGAGAGGACAGAGGCTGTCTAGGACCTGAATGGGAACAAGGAGCTTATGAGGATCTGCTGCAGAGCATGTTACTGCAGGGAAGCTATCCTGGAATTCAGGTTCTGGAAGCAGTGGGGAGTTGTTGCACTGCATCCTATGGGAGGAAACAGGCACTCATTACACCTTCATCCCAAGCACCCTGGCTGTCCCCAGTGTTCCTGTGGCACTGCCACAGTGTCTTTGGCATGGAGCACTTCAGGGAGCACTGGGCAATACCAAAAGCAGCCTGTTCATGTTCAGCTGCCCAGGCTGAAGTGTTTCTGCTGTCTTCTCATCACTTCCTTTGGCAGGAGAGGAGTAGGACTCTGTGACCATTTCTTGGTCAGATGTTTGACTCCTATTAGACACTTAGATGTTGACGAAACATATAAGTGATGATGAAACTTCTCACTTCCACAGGAGAAGTCTTAGTTCCTTACACACTGGAAGGAGATGCCCTTCTCTACACTATATGGCATGTGCTATGGCTGGGAAGTGTCCACTGGTACCACATCTAAATCTGCCCAGTTCTTCCAGCTGGGTAGTGGTGTCAGCCAGAGTGCCCACCCCAGAGCAGGCCATGTCCCTGCTGCACTGACCAAACTCATCCTGGAAAGCCGCGTCGATCTCCTGGGGGACACCGCGCCAGTCGGCCATGGCCCGGGGGTAGATGTTGTCCACCTGGCGAGTGTGAGGGTTGAAGCGCCAGTAGTTGCCTCCACTGAAGATGTAGATCTTGTTCTTCTCAGCCCCCCACACCAGAGCTGCCTGCACAGGGGATGCAGGGAGGCCCAGCTCCACAATTGGGGTGGGACCAGATACCCGTCTCTCACCATCGTAAATCCAGTATTGAGAATCTGGTGAGAAGACAGAAAAGGGAGACAAGGTGTCAGAAACTCTTTGGTGTCTTGTGATTTGGCAGTGAACTGTGCAACTGGAGCTAGCGCCTTGGCAGAACTCCCAAGGGAAGCTGTGCCTGAGAGGCAAAAACCCCACCAGTGTCACGGACACTTTCAGTGTCATGTGCCCAAAATGCTGTCAATGCAAGATGTTCACTTCCCACCTCAGCCCAGCCTGGAGGATGTCAGTGGAGCACAAGGAGGTTCATTTTAGTAGCTGTCTCTTCTGTGTTTGTGGAAGTTATAAGAGACTTGGCTGGAGAGACCAGCCTCTACACTGCAACCTCAGCACTTGGTAAATGTGGGGGCATGCACAGGCACAGAGGGGGCATGTGGCTGGAAAGGAGCGAGCTGCAGAAACCAAGAAGAAGTTGCCAAGCTGAAATAGAGACTGGAAACACAGTTCCAGATTAGATTCAAATGGGAATCTCTGTAATTAGCCTACGGCATGTAATACTTTCCCCTTATCTCATTTTAACTCACCGTAGGAGCCTGCCAATTTCAGCACTGTAAGTCCTTGTGTGCAGGTCAGGTGCTAAGTAATGTATTTATGCAGCAGCTCTGCCTGCAGAGCCATGGGGTGTGATTTTGGTACTTGGTCTTGTGGAGCACAGACAGAGTGTGCACACCCAGGGGAGCTGAGTTCCCATGTCATTCTGCATCACTGCTATTAAAATTACACTTGTAAAGAGCATTAAACAGTGGAGCTGAAATGGGATTTGTTGCTCGCCTTGAACTCCAGAGGTGGCCAGGAGAAGGTTTCATTTTTAATCCCTGTGATGGCTGGAGGTTGCCTGGCTCTGCACACAGGCTCCCTGTAGGCTCATTCAGTCATGGGGTACTATGGAAGCTCTACATCTAGTTCTCTGAGGAGCAGAGAAGATGCTCCCTATCCCTTGAGCAGGGCCCTGGGGACACAAGTGCAGGAGTTTCACAACCAGGGAAGCTGCTGGGGCTCTCTTCTGGCACAACAGCTGCTTCCCACGACAGCTGGGGAGAGGGAGCAAGTGTTTCCTTCTGTCTCCTCTGCCAGCAGCATTGCCAGGTCAGAGGCTCCTAACAAATGTTTGTGTTTCAGGGAGGGAGAATGGGATATTGTGGCTGTCACTAAAATAAAAGTGACCCATTGTTTTCTCTTCCCTCCTCAATATCTGCTAAAAAATTTAAATAAGAGAAACAAACAAATAACAAAGATTGCTGGATTGCTGAGGATGTCCAGAAGATTATTCTCCCAGGAACTTGCTGGGTCCTGACTACCCCTAAGTCACTGAGAGCATTCCTGAGCCATCTGATCCCAGTCCAGGTCTTACCTTGGAAAAACCAGATATTGCCCAGAGGGTCCTCAAAGGTGGCATCAACAGAGCTGGGGATCCCCTGCCAGTGCCGGGAGGCCAGAGCTGGGTAGCCATCCTGCAGCTTTCCAGCTCGGAGCCGCCACACGTAGCGGGACTTGAAGAAGAACAGCTCCCCTCGGATGGTGGATGCGGCATCGAAAGCCACGTCACAGGCGTCGGGCTGCACATCCTGCCAAAGCACAGCCCGTCAGGGCCTTGGGCTCCCAGGAGCCCCCTTTGCCCACGCTGGGTTCAGCAGAGGGGAGGTCCCTGTGTCCAGGTGACTGCCCTGCTTTTGGCCAGTTTTGGTGGGGCATGTGCTGCCCAGAGATCCCCTCCCTGCATATCCCGGTGCCAGCTGTGGGGTCTGGCCCTGGGCTGAGACAGACACCAAACCAGGCTGCTTGGGGCCTCCTGGTGAGGGCAGTCCCTCCCAGCTGTGGTGTCAGGGGAGGACGCAGACAAACTGCTCACTCACCTCCACGTTGGTGATCTCATTTGTTTCGAGGTCTGGCTGGGGCAGCTCTGCTGGCTGAGTTGGGGTTGGGTCAGGATCCAGCGAGGGTTTCCCGTAGAGGTATTGGATACCCTGCTTGTCATCCTCACTCAGGCTTAGCGGGTAGCGGAAGATGTAGAAAGGAGACATCAGTGACTTGGAGACAGCCGTGTGCTGCAGGCCCAGGACGTGGCCAAACTCGTGAGCAGCCACTTGCAGGAGGTCAGTGCCTGCAAAGGGAGAGGATGGGAGATGCTTTTATCTGCTCATGTGTTTTTGCCTTCTGGGCCTGTTCCTACCAGTTACCAGCCACTGACAGCACACTGAGGTGTGTTGTAGGAGTCTGACAAGAGCAAGGAGAAATCTGTCTCTACTACTGTGATCACAGGTTGTTCTTCTCAGATTTTTCCTGTATGCGGTTTTTCCAAGGAGTCAAAGGGCATAATTAAGGGATTCACTGGTTCAGGAGCACCATAGGTGAATTCATACACTCGGGTATTAGCCTGGGCGTTGTTGGTAATTTGTAATTTTGTTGTCAGGGCCTCCGGTCACCTCATTGGCTACTGGGAAAAAATGGGGTTTCCATGCATTTTTGGAAAGGAGAAATTTGCACAGAGAAGGAAGTCTGGCCCAGACACAGGTGATGGGGTGGTAAGTTTGGTGTTTGTCCACCCAGCCTTGCAGCAGTTGCTGCCTACAGCACATCCATTGTGGAAGATACCACCGTCCGTGAGGGAACTCTCTAGGATTAACACTTGCTAATGGCTGTTGTCACACAGACAGCAGAGGGAGCTCATTTATTGCTTGTGTGGGGACTGTGTCAAGAAGGTGACATTTAGAAAAAAATCCATAAAAAACGATCCCATGTCAAGGCTTGAAACTTCTTTGCCAGACTCAAGTAGATTTATGAGAGATCACATTTTAGGAATACGTGACCTTGGAGCATGTAGAAAAGGAGAGTGGGAAAAGTGGATTTCAGTATGCAAAAATATATCATTTGGCAGGTTTTGTTTATCTTCCAGTGGATTGTTTTTGAAGCTGATAAATTTCACTATGAGTGGAGGCTCTTTCTTGACAAGTCCCAGCATATTCATTCACTTGCCTTCAGCCAGAAATCCTCCAAGCTGCAGCCCAAGTGATGAGAACAGCAGGGATGTGAGTCAGCCAGCCTCGCTGTTCCAAGCAGGATTTCCTTGCTGGCTCCAGGGGAGCAGGTCACTTCTTGGCACCAGGACCGGGTGGAACAGGGAGATACAGCTGGGCAGAACGCCTGGGAAGGGCGGAGGGGAAGGTGAGCCCCTTCTTCCTCCACCAGTCAGTTTTACATGTAAGCAATGAATTTGCACAGCACTGACCTGATTAAAACAACACATCTAGGTCAGCTGAGAAAGTGGGATTTCTATGTCAGTGGCTTATTACAAACTTTCAGACACTTCTGTTTAGCTTGGCAGGCTCCTCATTTGATGCTTTCCAGTGCTGGCAGATCAGCTGTGCTGTCAGATTCTCCAGGGGAGGTGCACAACAGCAAGGCTGAAGGAGCTGTGCTGGGCCCATCCCTGTGTCCCTCATGGATGGTCCTCCACGTGGGGTCCCGCTTCCTGCACAGCTCTGGGGTGACCCCAGGGCACACCTTAGTCCTCCTCACACTTCTCCTCTCCTGTCTGTAAAATGAGGCTGAGTGACAGATTTATCCGTGTTTATATCGTAGAGCTCTTTTCAGCATATTAAATGGCAATTAGCTCCAAAGAGCTTTTACAACATTTATTTATGGATGATGCGTGTGGGTGGGGAATACCATGGAACAGGGCTGGATTCTGATGGGAACTGCTGTCCACTTTCAGTTCCTGTTTTGCCTCCAACGCTGTTTTATGGGAGAATGTAGGAAATTCTTCAACAACACAGGCAACCCCAACAGAGAGTGAAAAACGACAGAGCCCACCTCTCCCTGAGCAGAAACATGTCTGCAAAGAATTCTGGTGTTCTGTGGCTCTTGTTTTGGGTCAGCAGGAGCAGGGTCAGAGACACAACAGTCCTGTGCCCCACGCAGTCAAGCTGGCGCAGAGTTGACAATGGTGTGGGCTTTGGGGGAGCCCACTGACATGGGTTAAAAAATGTTGGGAAACCCCAGAGAGGCAGAGGGTTAACTTGGGCTTTGTGATTGTCCCTATAGATAAACCGGGAAGGAGGAGGAGGGGAGCTGACCTGGGTTAATTTTGGTGGGTCTTCCAGAAACTGATGCTTTGGGCACGGTTCCAGATGGTCCCAGGCAGTACTGCAGTATCTCATGAGATACTGTGACACCAGACCCCGAGTGCCCGAGCAAAGAGCTACCAGCTTAGATCTATTATTAGCAAAAATTTAAAAAAGAGTCTTGACTGGATGTGGTGTTGTTTGTGGTCAGAGCATTCCCAGGCCACGAGGACAGAGCTGGAGCCTGGATGGTTTCCCTTTATGGACTTGTTTGAGAACAGATGGTGAACAATACGTGCAGGGACCAGGGCTGAGGCTGTGCTTTGGAAGACAACTGTGTCACCCAGTGCTTGAGCCTCACTTTTCCTTCATCCTTTCCCTGTTTTATTTCTAATGACTCCTACCAATGCTGGGTGTGATTCCCAAGCGGCAGGGCATGAGGATGGGCAGAGGAGCTGTCTCTCTTGTTCCCCCCAGACAGGAGGAGCCCACCAGGAAGCCACATCCTCGTGCTGGACACAGGCTCTGCTGTGGCTGAAAGATGAAAAGATCTGAATAGTAACAGGAGGCTTGTAAGTGGTGGGAGATGACAATGCACACCACAAAAAGAGTTGTTGCCTCTCTGTTTTGCAGGGTCCTTTTCCACACCAGAAGGGAATAACTTCCAAGTGCATCGATAAGCATCCCAGAGCATCCCCAGCTCCCTCTGAAACAGTTCCGTACCCAGGTTGTTCCCAATCGTCCAGGTCTCATCATAGTCAAAATGGACATCTCCCTCCCGGTGTGTCTTGGGGAAGAATGCGTGTGCCAGGATCCCACCGGGCCCGTCAAAAGGCAAGTTGTCTCCATGCCAGTACCTGGAGGGAAGACACATTGCACCTCAGTGAACAGTGTTGTAAGGCCAAAGGTAGGAGGCACTGTGAGGGCACAGCAGCTCTCATTCCTATCCCAAGTTCATCCTGCTGTCCAGATCAACTGCTCAGAGCCCTTCCAATTGCCACAACCCCAGTTCTGCATTAGGACACTGAGGAATCAGAGCTCGATCACACCAAACCCTGGGGAGTTTGTGTGTTTGCTCAGGAATGTTTCTCCCCTCCCCCTGTTCAGCTTCCAGCCCAAAGCTGACCATAGAGCCTAAAGAATTAAGGAGCTGATTGCTCAAGCCAAGATTAAATCGGCATTGCTGAGTGGTGGGGGGATGCAGAGGGGCAGCTGGCAGCAAACCCAGCCAAACTCTCAGGTCCTCACTCAAGCCAAGCCACTGATGACTAACAAAGGAAACTCATGAGAGATGCGGCCACTTGAGAGAGCTGAGAGAGGCACAGGCAAATACACAGCATGCAAATCTCATCAGTGCTTGGACAGCCTCCACTGCCTCCACTTGTTCTGTGCAAACATGCAGCACAGGGAAGTCTTTGCCCCAGTGCGTATTTTGCCAAAAGGGAATTTCAGGCCAGGAGCCAAGATTCACTTAACCAAGAAACTATATTTGTCTTTGGGCAGACAGTTATGTTGTTCAGTCAAGGGACAGGATGGAGGACCTGAAGATGGAAAGTCAAAACAAACCCTTAAGAAAACAGCCCGTGGGCAGAGAAATGTAAATGTACCAGGGAAATTAATGATCAGTAACGGTGCTGTGCACAGCCAGTGTGGAGCAGCTGCACTTACATCAAGCAGCCCACAACTGATTAAGAAAGCAAAACAACAAACTCCGAAAGATCCCAGTGTCTGAAAGCAGAAAGTGCCTAAGCTGTGTGCTGGCAGCTCTCTGCTCTGCTTGGGGCATTGCTCCTCACTGGGAGGACACTGCTGCTGCCCACCATGCTCACCTTGTGAAATCAATGACGATGTCAGCCCGTCCCTCCTGCACCTCGGTGAAGGTCAGCGGGGTCACATCACTCCAGACTTTCAAAGCTTCCTCGATGGTCCTTCTCACTTTAGCTTTTACAAGCTGCCACGGGAACCTAATAATTCTGGAAGGCAACAGATACTGGATGAGGAGCTGTGGTCCCATGGACACTGCTGTCAAGAAGACACCAGCTCTGGGATCAACATCACTAGGGCTGCCACTCTCAGCACCAGAACATCTCCAATCCATACAAGCACTGCTCCAGCACCCTCTACCAAGCAACATGTGAAGCAGACAAACCCCATCAGTGTTGAAACCCTCTGGCGGGTGGGCCAGAGGTGAGTTTCCTGGAGATCCTGCAGATCTGTGTTGTTCTGAAGTGCCGCAGCATTCCCCAGGTCTGACCCCCATGAGGCCACCATCAGAGAGACTCCTGGGAGTGGTGAGATTTCTTCTCCTCAATCTGCATCTTTTGCCCCTGGGAACCTGGGCTCACTCAAGAGTAGCTGCTGCCTCTTCTGCCCTCCCAAAAAAATGAGCAGACTGAAAGGACTGACACAGAGGGAGTTTTCTTTCCCTTCCATTAACAGTGTTGCTGTATGTTAGACTCTGCTGTGTTTCTTTCTTTAATACTGTTGACCAAAAAGAAAAAGGAAGAAGTCTGTTATCTACAGCCTCCTAACGTGTGAGGAACTGTCTCCTGCATTGAATTAAACAAAAGACATGCTGTCAAGGTCCATATGAGTTGCTCACTTCTCCACTCATACCCCTGGGGGCAGCCAGGGAGGCAGCACAACCCTCCCGCCGGCCTTGTTGAATAGATTCACAACTGAGAACGTGTGGGGTGATTTGGGCAAACCTTTACACTGAAGGCATGTTTACGGGACCATCAATAACAGCTGAAGAAGATGATCTTTTTAAAATAAACTGTGAGGTGACCCCACCACAGGGTGGCTGTGGGGGCAAAGGCACAGCAGGAGAGGGCTGGTGGTGGAGGCTCAGCTCGGCACGTGTCAGGGGTTTGATGTAGGGAGGTGAATGTAGGTGCATGGAGGTGTTGGTGTGGGACTGACTGAGGGCTGGTGCAATGGCTGTGTACAGTGTGGGTAGGGTGGGTGGGCAGCTGTGTTTATGGAGCATGTGAGGGGATGTGGAGGTGCTGGGGACAACCCTGCTGGTGGGTCAGCATGTGACTCCCCTGGCCCCTGCCTGCCCTCCAGGTTTTATGGTCACATCACAGCATGCGGCGCTCCACGGAACATCAGGGGCTTGGGGAGGGAAAATCAAACCACCCTGATTCCCATTCTGGGCCTCTCTTACTTGTAGGTGAGATCGGTCTTGTCCCAGCGCCCGCCGGAGAGGACGAATCGCTTCTGCCGGTTCCGCCCGTTCTGTCCGTCCGGCAGCACCGGGAGGTCGGGCACGCCACACCGAGGGGGGTTCCAGCGTGCCACCTGCTCCTCTGCACCCACGGGGAAGCCCTTGGCAGGAACACCAGTCCCCACAGCGTTCACCAAGGAAGACAGCCAAGGAGTCTGCTCCTTCCAGGTGTGATGCTTTCGAGACATGTCCTAAAAGGCAAAACCAAAGCCATGACTTCAGTGTCTGGGAAGACACTTCCTGATGCAGCATGGTGGACATCTGCCCACAGCAGTCCTGCAGCGGTGAGTTCCACCTCTGCCTGGGGCTGTTCCCCGGTTGCTAGGGCACAAACTGGCCCCCACAAACATCCCCTCTTCCCTGGGCTCTGCTGCTCTGAGGCCAGGTCACACCTGGGAGGCACTGTGTCATGCCATGGCACCCCCTAAGCACTGGGCTATTTTTGGTTCACATTTCCTTGGCAGCTGGCCGGCAGGAAATACTTTGCAAGCTGTGGATGAGAACCAGACCGTTCAAGTATAAAACAAACCACAGGGGAGTAAATTCTCCCCCTTTGCCCCACATCCTTTATTCCCTCCTGGCCCCGGGTAGAGGTGATTTTAATGGGAGGAAGCTTTTATTTCCCAGCACACAGCTGTGCTCCCTGTTGTCACTTCCGTGGTGTCCCCTTGCTGTTCTGGCACTGTGGGCGGGCTCTCAGCATGGCCAGGGGACATGACAAGCTGTAGAGCAGGGCACATGGATCTGGGAGGTGACAGCCCAGCCCCTGGGGCAGAGAGCAGCAATGACCATGCCCCTCTAGCCCCTCTCACTGCCTGAGGAAGGAACAGGATCATATCTCCTTGTCTCACTGCACCTGTGACTCTGCTTCGAATAACATCTCCAGGGCTCTCCCACACTTAGTTGGAAAAGCACTTGACAACATTAATTAATGCTAATTAGCTGACTTCCACTGGTTTCCCACCTGACAGCAGGACTATATTGCCCCCATGAAACATGACCCAGGTGTAATCTCCAAGCTGCTGTGAGGCACGTGGGGTGAGAGGTGCGTGGTCACTGTCACTGCACTGCACAGGGCAGGGGGCCAAACACAGATTTTTTTTTGCCTGATTTTGTGCAGACAAATTTAAAGGTGTTTGAGCAGTGGGAGGAGCTCAGATGCAGCAGTGGTGCATGTCTACTTGGACAGACAGGCTCTGTCCCACGGGGCTTCAGAGGGAGACCTGGGCTTTAGGGATGTCTTTCCTTCCCCTGCAAAGAGCTGCCTTCTTCCAGGCCAGCTCTCCTGGCTGCCCTGCCAGGGACACAAAGGTCAGGATGGCATGATGCCAGAGCTGCCATGATGCCGTGTAATCCGCGTGCTGCCACCACTCTGTTCCCTACAATGAGCCCATTCATGCGAGCTGGAATGAAGTGTGAAGACCTTGGCATTAATTCTGCTACCGAGTTCGGGGCTCTGCAGTGGCCCTGTGCCTCTGAGCGATGCACGGGTGGACAGAGCAGCCAGGGAGGTCACACAAGGTGCACTTTAGGTGTCCACATGTCACTTTAGGCTTTTCCTGTGTCTGTCACCACTCTAGCCTGCTGGCCTGTCCTCCCCAGACAGAACAGACACCCTTGGTGGTTTGGCACCTGCCAGCCTTAGCCTTAGAACCATTCACACAATCCTGGTGACCCAGTCCACTTTCACACACCACAGGAACTGCACCATTAACCTACGCAAAGACAGAAAGCCATTTTACATCCTGAACAGCAAAGCCCAGGTCCCAGTCATGGCCCTGAGAATCCATACAGTGCTTTAGTGGGAAGAGGGAGTACAAACTGGCCTGTCCCAGGGGAGTCTGCACAAGGCTGCTCCTGCTGAACGCTGGAACCCTGCCAGGTTGGAGGTACCTGTCTCTCTAAGAGGAGCTCTCTAAGAGCTGCCTGGCACCCTGCCTGGACTGGCAGCTAGTGCCTGCAAAGGACAGCTGGCAGGAGGAGCTGATAATGCTCATGTACTGGCCAACATCTAGCTCCCAGCCCCGATGACACTGAAGCACATAATGGCAGCTGTGTCACCAAAGCCCAGCCTGGAGGGCTGCCACCAGAGGCAAGTCCTGCCACCTGAGGACATGGGGTGATGAATGCATCCGGTTTCCCAGGGCCAGAATGTGCAGGACAGCTGCTCCCAGGCATATGGGGAAAGAGGAGGTGGACCCCAGGCATAGCTCTTACTGTGGAACTAGGAGCACTGGGAAACCTTCAGGAGCTGCTCAGGTAGGTGAGTGGGATGAGGCTGACCCAGATGGGCTTACTCCTGTTTTTTTGTCTTGACAATGCTAAGCACAGCCTCCTCTTGGGAAGGCCAGTTGCCTTACATGCTGGGGGCACCAGCATTAACTGGAGATTATCACTCTGAGCAAGAGCAGAGAGAGGAGAAACTGCCTGTTTCCTTCTCGCTCCAAGGAATCCCATGTTCAGAGACAGTCCAGTGGTAGTCTTTCCCTCTGCTCTTTGGTTAGCTCAAGGCCACTGGCATGAATCCCAGCTTTCCAAACCCCACCTTGCCTCCCTTCTTCTGCCTGCCTGCCCCATGCAGAGACCCAGACCTGGGAAGGGTAGCCGTGTGAATAGCTCTGGGTGGAGGCAGGGGGTGAGACCTGCCCTGCTGCCCTGTGCTGTGCCCCTGGACAAACAGTAAGTCTCTCCCTGTCGTCACTGCACCGACATTAGAACCATGGCAGGAAAGGGCTGGAAAATGCCACTGCAGGCACAGCCAGCAAGGGGAAATGTGACAGGCAGAAACCACTTGCCAAATAATGCTCAGGAGACACTCAGACTGGAGATCTTGGTCTCCTTGATTGGACACACCTTGCTGCAGGCACTTCCCAGGGCTTAGATAACATGTCCACTCGCTTAAGGTTGTGTCCTTCCCAGCCAGCACTGAGCCCACCCTCTCCTGGGGAGATGTTTCTTTCTTCTCAGAGCTGTGGTACAATGCCCTGGCTGTATCCTTAGGGCTGTGCTTAGGGCTGTGCTGCTGCTGAAACTAGTACAGACCTGTAAGGAGAGGGTGAGGAGGACACTGGTGGCTGGGTACCTAACAAGGCATCCCCACTCCGCCAGCAGAGGGGAAGGGATTACTGAACACAAAAGCAAAGGAAAACCCCTGCAAACTCAGAGCAGCGTTCAGCCCAGCTGAATGCAAAATACATCTGAGCCTCTGGCTGAGTGTGTGCAGCCACTTGTGCTGCCCTTCCCAGTACAACCAGCAGCTGGGATGGCCACTATGCACTGAAACAGCTGGTTTGTAGTCAAGCAAGTGGCCAGGGCTTTGCAAAAGAGACTGAGCAGCAAAATGCCAGCACAGCATGGGCACAGAGGGGCTGCTAGGCCTGAGACCAATGGTGAGGACAGCAGAGGAGCAAAGCTAAACACAAGGAGGACTGTGCTGCAAGCTGGTCACAGCTCCTCACAAAGAAGATGCCTCTTCCTGCAGCCTTGTGACTGAGAGGGAACAGGAGGGAATGGACAGATCCCATGGGACAGCAGAAACCACAGCGGAAGGTACAGGCTGCCCACTCAGTTCCTTGCAGCTTTATCAGCCTTCAAATGCTGTGATACAACAGCCATCACTTCTGGGTCTGCTGGGGTCAAATGAAAGCCAGCCAAGCTTCCCAGGAAGTGTCCCAGCCATCCCAAGGAGCCAGGAGCATCTTTAACCTCACTGTGTTGGGCAGCACTCGCCCTCCAGAGCCTCCCAGGAGGAGTAGCAGCCAGAACAGGACAGCTACAGTGGAGTATCAGCAACTCCATGTTTAAATAAGCCCAAGAGTGAGGCTGGTGCCTGGTACTGACAAACCCACTGCTCTCCTCCGCCTGGGTCCATCTGGGTCCATCCTCCTCTGCCTGCCCTGAACTTAAACTTGTGTCCTCTGTTGTGTACCTAATTACCCGAGCTCCTGTCTGCTTCTACAGCATGGACATGAAATGAGACCCCTCTCCTTGTCAGACGGGAGTGACTGGACAAGTCACAACAAGAATCACATCAGTCTTGGATATTTCCCTTGTCAGAGAGGTTGTTTCCTCTTCTGTTGGGGAATGAGCTCGTGGACTTTCTTACCACCTCCCTTTTCCTCCTGCTGCTGCTTTTCCATTTCTCCCTGCCTTCTCCTTCTGTTACTCAGTGTGTGTCAAGGCCTTGGTGTTTGCTGCCTCTGGCTCATAGCATTATCCTCCTTCCACCTATGAGCCTGCACACTGGAGCACTCCTGCCCTTATTTCAGTGCATGGGGAAGGACAGCAGAGATGCTTTCTCCTGCAGTTCTCATGTAAGACAGTTCACTCACCCCATTTTTGTCCACTGTGGGTTGGCTGTGCCCCTGGGGGCTCTGCACCACCTTAAGAGCAATGTTCCTGCTTCAGATCAGCACCACTGTCCTGATGCACAGGGCACCATGGCTGGCTTTTTAATCCACCCTGCCTCTCAGCCCAGCATGGATTTGCAGGGATTGGATTTGAAAGTGCAGCTACAGCTGATGGTTAGTGGTAAAACTGGAGTCAGGTTGTATCCCAGAAGCAAACTGGCCTCAGAAAGGGCTAATGCTGCAGCTGAAATTTCAGGGCAGAAACAGATTATTGTGGCCTGGTCTCACCTAGAGCTAAGTGTGTTCCTGGTCAAGGCACTGTTAGTGGAAACAGTGCGTAGGCAAAGCCACCAGATTTATTGATCCTACATCCCTCAGAGCAAAGCAGAGTCTCACAACCCCTCTAACTATGAATTCTTTCCTTACCCAAAATACTTGTGCTACTAGACTGGCTCCTTCATGCTGGGCTGCAGCCGGTCCCACTGCAGACAGAGCCAGGGAGCACACAAAGGCTGAGGCCAAATAGGAGCTGCTGCACTGCCTGGCCACGCACACACAGTTGGATGTTCCTCTGCACTCACTTCCCATACTCTGTGGCACCATCCAGCACTACCTCCTGGGGCCTGACAGTTTGTTTCCGGATTACTTGGTGGTAGTTGTTGTTGGCAACACAAAAAGGAAAACGTTTATTTTTCCTAAGCAACGTTGAACATGAAACATTATGGACTGCAAATGTTTATGCCCACAGACAGAATGAGAAGAACCAGGCCTTGGTGTAACAAGAGAAAGCAAATGAATAAACACTGCACGACTATTTTTATTATCAGGCATTTTAATTATGTGACAATTTGTGAGTCTATTCCATCAACAACACCACAACCAAACTGCTGGTGTCACCCAAGCAACAGTTTGCCAGAAACAGGAGTACTTACAGAGCAAACAAGCCCCAGGATGCCAGGATAGCAAAAGGTTTCAAGATTCCTTAATCTGATGACCTAGAAATCCCCTTGAAAAGAAGAAACAGCTCCAGGATGCAGCACACTCCCAGCAGGGGAGGAAGAGGGTTGAGATGATTTGTTCATTGTGCAGTTACATCCAAGCTAAGGTGAGCCATGAGCTATCAGTGCCCAGACCAAGATCAACAGCCAGGACATCTTGCACTTGGCCTGGCCACCCAGCAGAGCACAGCCCTCTCCAGAGCTATGGGGGGATGTTCTACCCTTAGGGAGTGTAGGATGCTCAGAAGTACAGTCAGGGATCTCCACACCCACAAGATATGCACTTTCTCCCTGCCCAATCTCCAGGAGATGTCAGGGGGTTTTTCCCCCTCTACTAATTTTCACAGAATCAGTTTTATGAGATGGTGATGTCTCTCTCCTGCCCAAAGCCTACTAAGAGGATGGGTATCTGGTCACCTGTCTGTCCTTGTTGAGACTCATCTG
The DNA here is from genome assembly GCA_035583185.1 of Anabacerthia variegaticeps. Taxonomy (NCBI): domain Eukaryota; kingdom Metazoa; phylum Chordata; class Aves; order Passeriformes; family Furnariidae; genus Anabacerthia; species Anabacerthia variegaticeps. The sequence continues at coordinate 1,962,971 of JAWWEW010000036.1, read as the reverse complement.
CACCAGGATCTCAGCGAACCTCTAAAAACATGTCTGTAACACTCGGTGAACCCCTGAAGTGCTCTGCTTTCCATTTTTCTGGGCAGCTATGTGCAAACTCAGCAGCGCTTCCATTCACAATACAGGCTAAGCCATCCCCAGTGTAAGAGTATCCAGGAACACTTCTTTACCTTTCTGCATATTTGGGATTAGCAGGAAAGAGCTACTTAGTAGGAAAGAATAGGACCAACATTTCTGTGGGCCAATTTTCCACAGAAGATTCCTTTCAAACAAGTCCTGCACAGTGCATCCCTTCTGCAGATCCCCACAAGTCATGGTGCACAGGCAGGATAAGTGTGGGGGAAGCAAGTAAAGTGCAACATAAACTGGAGAGGGGGATCCTCCCCAAAGTGCTTCTTTCCTCCCTGCTCTCTTCTCCCTCCCCGATCTGCTTTGCCAGCTGCACCCCCCAAGTCTTGCCACACTGCAGGGTGTGCGTGTGTGTAGCATGTGGAAGCACAAACACAACAAACCCGCTGGAGAATAACTGCTTACATGTGTCTTGAGTCTCTCCAGGAGCAGAAGATAAACATGCCTAAAATTACCCCAACACTGACTGTAGCATTTAAATAGGCAAACCAAAGAGTGCAAATCAACCCCTTCCTGCGGGAGCTGCCTGAGGCCGGAGCGAGACAGGCAGCCTCCCCGGCTCCGGGGCTGCGGGGAAGGCACCACTGTGCTTCCAGCAGGAAACCTGCTGCGTTCAGGGGGAGAGCTGCAGGACACGGATTATGTTGGCAGCTGGGAGGGTGCCCACCACTTCTCCACGAAGAGAGAGCTTCCCAGCAAATGGACTGACTTTGATTTCCCAGGGGAGCTGAAAGCAATGCAGGAATTCAGTGTCTCCGCGTGCACAGCCCCGAGGACTGCAGATCTTTTGTTCTCAAGTTTTACAGTGGACACCAGACACAGCCTTTATTCTGCTCTCAGTTTTCTCTTTCTTTCTTCAGGCATTAATGTAAAAGTGAAGGAGATCTACAGGGCTTGTCTCAAAGAACACAAGTTCTTCTGCAACTTGCCCTGTAGCCTGGCTTTAAAAAGAATCTTAGCCCTTGACTCCCTCCCATCTCAGTTACTGGTGCTGTGACTTGTTACTGGGGCACAAATAGCCCTGGTGCAGCACACCACTGTGCTGAGGGCTGTCCTTGCCCACCCCCTCTACCAGCACAGCTCGAGGAAGTCACCCTTGTCTGTCGGAGTGTAAATCTCTTTTACCAGCTCAGCCCTTTGGCTCCTTTCTCATTCATCACTCACCAGCATAAGGTGCCCAGACAGGAAATTAGGTGCTGTCAGACATTAGGGAAACATCCCTTTGTGCAGAGACTCCAAGTAGCCAGAGAAGGGAACATGATGGGACCTCTTTAGTAAGAGAGTAGAGAAAAGCTGAAGCTAGATGCACATGCACAGGACTCTGCCAGCCCAGCAATCCCACCTCATCTGCATTTTCCAGCCAGAAGAGGAATAGGGTGCACTGCTGTCACCTTACATCATATGTGAGAGCAACATGTGGGTAAAACTGGCTTTACCTCAGAGGCAGTAGAGTAACCTTCAGAAGCCTCGACACCAGAAAAGGAATCCAAAAGGGCAGCTATTTGGGATGACAGAACTCTTGTTTGAAAGGATGGGAAGTCATCTGTCTGTTTCCAACCCCAAGCCAATGCAGCCATCATCTCTGCAAAGACTGAGTGAAATACATTGATCTGAAACCCTGAGCCCCATGTGGCTGGTCAAACACACAAGCACAAGGTATTCCTGAACAAAACGTACCTGGGGCAGCATCACCTGGAGTTACTCCAGCCAAGAGGAAAGTATCAGCACTCACAATGAAGAGCATTGGCCTAGGATGAGGCAGAAACCATCTGTGGGCAGCAGACTGACAACTAGGGGGACCTTCTCTGGAGTGGTGGTGGATTAGATGGACCAGCAGACCTGAACCCCAGCAATTTGGTATATTCCCCACTTCAAGGAGTACTAGCCAAGGCAGATGAGCCCCAGCAGCCTCTGCAGTCAGTCAGCAGCTGCAAGCACTGGTAAAAGGACAGTGACACTGCAGCTGGACCGGGCCCAAATTCAGACAGTGTGAAACCCAGGGTGGCTCTCCCTTCCCTGGAGATCCCACACAGGTTCTTGCTGGCACCAAGACCAGGACCAGAGGCTGTGTATGTCCCTCCAGGAGCAGCAGCTTCACAGCTTGCACGTCAGAGCATGAGGCACCTGCCAGCCCAGCTCACAACCCGCAGGAACCAGCGGTCTCCAGCTTAAACACAGGTGGAGCTCTGCCCTCCCAGCCCACCACGTGCTGCACTCCAGTGGGGCTGAAATCCACAGTGTGGTGTCATTACTGGAGCACAGAGCGCCACCACCGAGTGCTTGGCCTCACCTTCCTCAGAGGCAGAGCGGAGCCAAGCACAGTGACATTTCGTTTGGAATAACACAAGCACTCTGGGGGCCAAGACTGCTCTGTGCCAAGTCCCAGCCCACAGCATATTTAGCAGCCAAGTTAGAAAGTACTCAGATGACAGAGCTGATAATAAAACCATCGACAGAACCTGAACTAATCCCCTTGGGCTGCTACCGGGCATTTGCTCTGTTATTATTTTATGGCACACCAGCGAAGCGCATGTCTATAATAACCCAATTACGCACGCACACATTCCCGGCACAAGGAGCTCTCTGTCTTCTCCCGTCCCCCAAATCCCTCGCACACCGCTGCTCTTCTCTGGCAGCCGCAGTCCCTGCTGCTCGCAGCTCCATCCCAGGTGCTAGGATCAGGCAGGCATGTGCAGGAAGAAAGAGCCCTGCTGCTCCTCTCCTGCCTGTGCCTTTGATTCACCTCTTTAGTCTCCTCTTAGAACTGCCAGCACAGCGTGCGGGGGGTGTTTGAGCAGCAGCGAGCGCTCTGCTGCTTGTAAAGCAGAGGGGATCCCGTGTCCTCTCCTAAACCCTCCTCATCCCGGACTCTGTTTTCCTCTCGGGAGGACGCCTGAGAAAACTTCCCTAACATGTCAAGAGGAGCCCGCGGAGCGGGGGCACCGCCGGGGCAGGGGCAGCCGTCCCAAAACCGGTGACTCCCGGCAGCGCTGCCCGTGCCGGCATCCCGAGGGCGGCTCGGGGATGGATGGAGCGGTGGGGGGAAGGCGGCTCATCCCATCCAGCGGAGGGTCTGCCGGGGAGATGCTGCCCTCGGGACCGCACCGGGGAGCGGCGGGGGACACGGAGGGAGGCACCGGGTGGTCCCGACTCACCGGCTTGTGTCTGCGGGCGGGCGCGGCGGGCGCGCAGTGCAGCAGAGCGGCGGCCAGCAAGGCGGCAGCGGCGGGCAGCGGGGCACGGGCCATGCCGGGCGGCGCAGCGGGCTCGGACATGGGACACAGGAGGAGGGGAGGGGGGTCCTCGCTGAGCCTTTTATCCCCCCACCGTGGCCGCCTGCCCTCCTCCTCGCGCCTCCTCCCGCTCCTGCCTTTTGTTCTCCCCGAGCCGCGGCTGTTCGGGCCGGGGGGACACGGCCCGGCGGCATCGCGGGAGGGGAACGGGGGGTCCCGCCCCGCTCCGCCCCCGGGGGGCGGTGGGGCGGGGCACACGGGACGGGCGGGACCCCCCTCCCACGCCTGGCCGGCACCGGCCCCCCGGCCGCGGTGCAACCGGGCTCCGTCTGCCTTGCGGTGGCTTTAAACGGGTGCCTTTAAAGGTGTCTTTGACCTCTCCTGCCTAAGTGTGCCAAGGACTGAAAACACTCCTCTCAGACCCTCAGTGCCCATGGAGACCACTCTAGTCCCCATGGCGAATAGCCCGTTTCTGTGTTTATATGTCTGCACCTCTGCTTTGCCTGCGCAGGGCACTGCTGAAGCCCTTCGCTCACCCTTGCCTGGTGAGATGCTGAGGGAGGGGAAAGAAAGGGGCAGCTCCCCATTTTGGAGATGCCAAAGTCTCCTCCGTCTGCTCAGCCACCTGGAGATGGAGGCAGCGCTGTACAGATCTGGTTTCTTGGTTCCTGTTTCTATGGAAGAAGCCCTGGACTGTGTCAGCATCCCCTCAGTAGACTGAGTTTAGCTGCAAATTGTTTCAAGAAATGTATTGCAAATAAGAAAACTTTGATCTCCAGCTGCCTGGGCTGGTGTGCAGGGAGTGGGTAAGGCTTCCTGACATCCCGGACTCTACTACTGCTTTATTTGTCTGTGATCAGTTGTTCATGTTTTGTTTTATGGGAACCATACTGAGGATGTAAATACTGGGTACGGTAAGCAGATGTGAGAAGAAAGAGCCTGGTCTTAGCTGTGTTTGGAAGGTGCTGAAGTGGCTCATGGGCTGCTAGCAAGATGTCCCTGCACTGGAGCACCATGTTCAGCGTATCCGCAAGGCCTTATTTCTAAGAGGGGATAGGGAAAGAAGAAAAAACACTGTACACTGTTGAATCTACCCTTCTGCTGTTATTCTGGCTGTGCCCCAGCAATGCAGAGCAGACCCTACTTTCTTGCCTTGTTCTGAGCCAGACAGCTGGGTCCCAGCAAGAAAAGCTTTCCTGCCTTTGTTTCTCTTTTCTTTAGTGTCTTTTCTTTTAATGCTGGTGTCTCTGGGAGCTCAGTGCTTTCCAGCCCATGGAAGTGGGGCCTGCTGCTGCCCTGGGGAAGTGGGGAGAGGCATGGGAGCAGCCTGTAAGGCAGCGAGAGGCAGTTTGGCTCTTCTTAATAAAGGGAGACTTTTAAAGGGGGTGTTCTGGGAAACTCAGTCCTTGCTGAGCTGTGACTGTCTGTGAGAACTGCTGGCTCCTGCCAAGGCACTTAACACAAAAGAAAGCGCATGGTGTGTTTGGGATTGCAAATATATCCCAGCCAAAAAAGTAGACGTTTAGCAGCAGGAAAATGGCCCATTGGGTGTTTTGGGAGCTTGTGTGCTCCCCTTCTGCAAAGGACCTGTGCACAGCCTGAAGAAGTCCTTTTTGCTGGGAGCTCTCTCAGCCACTGTGTTCCATCCATGCAGGTCTCATCCCTACCTCTGTTTGCAGCTTGCTGGATGTATGGAGCCTGCTGGCAGATGAGCAGAGGGTTCCCACCCCAGCCTCAGAGCGCCGACAGCGTGACATCTCTCAGTACAGGCACTGTCTGCTTGCTTTCCTGCAGCTCCTGCCAGGCTGGAGCCAAATCTGGGCTTCTAGTGATGGCTAGAGTTGCTCACAGCATCCCCATGCATAGCTCTTTTTGCTCAGCATCTGCTCAGGGCCTTCCAGTCCTAGCAAATGGCAGAGCTGTTGTGGGCTTTCCAAGTCCTTCTGACCACAAGCATCAGCTCTTCCACTTCCCTAAGGCTTTCCAACAAGGAGGGCCTTGTGAACACCTGGGAAGGCGAAGTGGCATCGTAATGTGAGTCCCAACAGGAACCACCAGCTGGGGATAACCTCTCTCAGCAGCACAGCAGGTGTCAGGTGGAAAGAGACTGTGCAAGAGGGAAAGAACAGTGGGTCCGATTCTGCTCTGTTGTGAGCAGCAAGGAGATGGAATAACTCTTGCAGCCCATGGGCCACTTGGGTGGAAAACTGCTGTAAGACACTTTGGATTGTGAGGAGGAGGGGGAAGAGGTGTCTGATGAGAGCAAAGGGGAAAGGGGAGGGAAGTGAGAGAGAAACTGAATTTAAATGGATTAAGCCTGTCTGACCAAAGTCCTTTGTTTCCTGTCACCTCCCTGGTGTGACTTTCACAGCTGTATTCTGTGTGGCTGGGGACCTGGGTTTAGGTTCCCTGCAAAGTCAGCATGGAGCTTTACACCTCCTGGGCATTTCCCTGAGCAGCTGGACGAGGGTCCAGGAGCCAAATCCCCAGGACAGAGAAACCCCTTTGATTGCCCTTCTCTAATGTCTTTCCTCCTCTCTCTGTAGGAGATGGCCTCATGAATTGATGTTTCCAGCATCACTACTCAGCGGGTGACAAATGGGGACGCATCCCCACCAGGCAAGTCTCTGTTCTCACCCTCTTGCTTTTGGGATTCCCCTTTTCTTTGGCCCTGGCATCTTGTTTTTCCCCCGGGCAGCCAAAGTGGGTGTTTATACAGGTGGTGATAGGTGCAAACAAGGCTGGGGGTCATGTGCAGTGAACTGCCCTCATAAACACCACTGATCAGGAGTATTTCTTGAATGACTTGGTTCTCCTCCTCTGCTGGCAGCCCAAAGCATGGGCATGGAGAGTGGGCAAGAAAAGGATGTGGAGTGAGATTAAACTTGGCCTTTGGGCCAGAAGTCACAAATGGAAAGGTAAAGTAATATGTAAAACTGTCTGTTGGTCAGCAACATGCTTTCCTTCAAAGCTCTTCAGTTTGTTTTTTTTTTAAATTTTTTTAAATGCAAATGCTGGAATTGTGCATACTGTTCTGGATCCAAACAGTGCACCTTGAAAACACCAGGGCTTTCCAGACTTCAGCATAACCAGGCCAGTACAACAATCCCACTAGGCATTTCTAGAAAGTTTTGCTTGATCCGCTATTAGTTATTTTACATTTATTTTCTTTTGCCTTTAAAACTCCCATTCCTTGACCTTAATTCTGGGTTGAACACAGCAGTGCAGTGTCTGGCGAGTTTCAGATCTGTCTGATGTACTGCCTTGATGAAACCAAGGGGCACGTGTGGGGAAAACCCCCAGCTGGGGACACAACTCCCTGCAGGGCTGCTGAGCAGGCACTGCAGCCTCTTCCAAACTAGGAACAAACTAGAATGGTGGCTGGACCATCCTGCCCCTCACCTTGCAGAGGTGCACAGCAACTCCGCAGGTGTCCAGTCCAAGAGGGGGTCCCTGGGAGAGCACTAAGGCAGCCTCAGCTCACACTGCAGCTCATGCAGTGCCTGAGCATCTGCAGGGTCCTGCAGCTCTTTCTCCCCTGTCTCCTGCTGCAGCCCCAGTGCAGCTGCAGCCAACCCTAGGAATTCAGCCCTGGGATTTGGCTCCTGAGAAGCAGCTCCCTGCTGGGCCGTGGTCTCGGCAGGGCAGGGGCAGGCTGCAGCTCAGGAGAGCTACGCCACAGTGTTTGTTGTCTAATCATCTCCTGCCCCCGTGCCAGGAGCCGAGCGCACACAAACAGTGCCGGGCTCCGGTGAGAAGCACTGCCTGCGAGATAAGCCAGGCAAGGAAAACACATCCATCTTCGTGTCTCTTGGCCTGAGATGCAGTTTCATCTGCTGGCATTTTCCTGGCGTAGGCTCAGGGCACACCACAATTCACCTGGGGAGCCAGACGCTGGGGAGCCAGCTCCCATTCCTGGCGAGAGGTGTCAGCGCCGACTGGTGCAGGGTGCGAGGGGCTGGTGGCTGAGACCTGGTTGGTGCTCAGGAAAGGGATCTGACCCCAGGCTGAGACCCTGTGGCACCCTGGACCCCACTGTATGTCACCTACAGTTTGCTCACCTGAGCAACAGGACCAAACTCCTTGCCCAGACTCCCTGTGCCCTGCTGTGCACCCAGCATTCGGCAGAGCCCAGGTGAAGAGCTTCCAGCCAGCAGCCTGGACAAAGCAGAAATGGCTGGGACACCCAGTGCCGAGCAGAGACTCGACTCCAGCCTGCAGCTGCTCAGTGTCTGATAAGGAGGTTGCTAGTGCCGTCTTGCAGCGCTCCCAACCTGCCAGCTCTCCGCAAATGAAACGTCCTGGTGAAACGCCCCCCACCCTTGGCTCCCTCTGATCCCCTCCGAAGCTGATCTGAGACTGGAATGTCTCCTGGGACGTGATTCCCTCTAGCCTGAGGGGAACTGCGTTAATAAAACCCGGTGTGAGCGGTGGAGGCGATGGGGGAGGAGGCAGGCAGGGCTGGTGAGATGAGGCTTTTATGAACAAGTCACAGGTCTGATAGAAATGTCCCATCCTGTCCTCTCTCCCTCCCCCTGTCCCCGGAGTCGAGCTGTGGAATTCAGGGTGTGGGTCGAGGCTTTTCTTCACGCACGTTTCGGCTCAGAGCAGCCAAGCCCCTCACCTCCCTTCCTCTCTCCCCCTCCTCAGTAAACGCTGCTGAAGTCACCTCCTTGGGAACAGGCACCTCTCCCCAGCCTCTCTCAGCAGAGCCTCGCTGCTGCTGGGACCGTCCTGCCCCTCCACATTGCTCAGGCATCATCCCGCAGTGTGTACTTGCCTGTGACCAGTGGAAGGTGTCCATCCCCAGGATGTGCAGGGCAGCTTGGCAAGCCAGGGCCAGCGGTAGGAAGGAGAGAGCGCTCCCCACGTGTCAGTAGGATGGAGTGGCTGCACTCACGGCAGGGATGCAGCTGGGCTGGTTGGTGCCAAGTGAGCAGAACCAGGCAGGCATGGAGCTATGACTGAATGAAGCCACGTGAAGGCAGTAAGGACGGGAGCTAGGAGGGAAAAAAGACAGGAGAGGAAACAAACTCAGTTCAGAGGAGACAACGGGGAAGAGAGATCATGGAAATGTGGGGTTTATTGGTGTGAGCACTCTCGTGGTGCCTCTCACAGTGGTTACTTTGGGCAGCAGTGATTTTGGGCAGCTCTTGTTACTTTGTGCAGCTCCCTCCCATTCAGAGCTCGAGCAACCTTAGGATGCTGTGGGGAAGGATGTGTCTGTATCCCACACTGCAGTGCCAGTCACCTGAATAAATTGACTGCTGGACAGTCACAGAGCTCAGTTGCCAAAGTGTTTTGTCACTTTCTCTTGGGCAGCAATTGCTGAACTCTGAGACTGCATTATAACAAACTCACTGTGGGAGCCTCAGATCCAGGGAAGCACCCAGAGACCACACTGAGGACTCTGAAGAAGAGTCTAAAAGGAGCACCACAAGACCTTCCACAAGGCTGGGAATGAATCCAGCACAGCACACACAGTGTCCAGCCTTTCCAGAAAGCTGAGGGGCTTGCTCAGACCACTGATTTTGCAAAGGCCAGGCTGTTCCTATAAAGGAGGATGTTTGCCATGTTCTTATGGAAGAGACCATGAATGGTCTCTGCACTGAGCTCAGCACTCTGTGGTGGAGATGGCAGCTGAAAGAAGAGCATTTCAGCAGCAATCATGACAAACCAGAGTGCACAACCAGGCTGCCCTGTGCATTTGCCATGGTTATTGACCCTTCATGCAAAAAGGAGACATCACTGCCTTCTACAGAGGAAAGAAAAGATGGGTTCTGGTTTTTAATTTCCATCTGAGAAAAGGTGTTGGAAACTGATGGCTGGACAGTCTTAGTAGGACAGGGAGAGCAATATGATTAAAACTCATGAGACATTTTGGAGAGCTGAGACAGAGGAACTCAAATCACAGATGTCTGTGAACTGTTCTGTAGAGGCTGCAGCATCACACAACATCTCTCTGGCTGCTGTACGGGCTATGTCTTTGCTTGGGCAGGGAGAGGTGGGGGGACTCACTGTAATATTCCAGTTCAAAGCAGTAGCTGTTCGTGGGTTGGTGCTAACAGGCTCCTGAAGGTCACGGGTGCCTTTGCCTTACACACAGACCCCATCCTCACTTCTGTAGTGGGTCTCATGTTGTTTTAGTACAGACGCCTGGGAGCTGTGCCCCCCAGAGCTGTGCGTGGGGAGCACCGAGGCAGCTCTGGAGAGGTGTTTGCTGTCTGTCTGCAGCAGAGAGGGGGGAACCAGAGTGGAAGGGAATGGCCTCTGGGCAGATGTTTGGGTGAAGAGGAAATGCTAAGCCCCAAGCCGATTGACCCAGATACCGCAGGTAAAGCATCAACAGGGGAAGCAGGGAGCCTGTAAAAGTGTGAGATGCCTTGAGGGCCTGCTCAGCACTGTTATCTCCTGCAAGAGGTGTGAGCTCGCTCCTTTGGACTCCCTGAAACCACTTGGCAGATCCCAGCCAGAGGAGAGGCAACCAAGGGCAGGGGCTCATTGCTCAGATCCCCCAGACACATACCAAACAAACCTGCAGCTTTTTAGCTGCACTGCTTATGGGGTGCTCTGCAGCTGTGAAGAAAACAAAACAAAATCCCAAACAAAATCTCCAGGCTCAGGCTTGCTGTCTTATCCTATATTCAGCAGGTAAATTCACAGTAATTGTTGTCCTCATGATATGAGGATAAACCAAAGAGATAATTTTTGGAAGAGATAATTTCTTGACCTTTGACTAGGTCAGACTGAAGAATTTGGGGACACAAAAGCCCATCTTTCCGTTACAACTAAATGGCATCAGCCTTCAGCTGTGATCAGCTCATGCCTCCAAGTGCACAAATCCCCACTTCTGGATGTGTGAATACGGAGGAAATGGAACTTCTGAGATGCAGCTGCCAGGAGGAGATTTGGAAAAGTTCTTTTTCTACCACGTCTCCCATCAGAAGGAGAGGGCATCCACATTCCACAAATGGTACATTCCTCCACCCATGGGCCACCAGGTTGGGTTCAAGTGGCACAGGCAAATGCAGGGTTGTACCTGCACCTCCCAGGATCCATCAGCATGGCTGAGAGAAGCCTCTTGTAATGGGGAAGAGCTCTCCAGAAACCTGGAGCACAGCAGTGTAGCTCAGGTGTGCTCCAGCATTCAGGCCCTGGGCTTCAAACAGGAAACACTCGTGACGTGAACAGATTCAGGTCCGGAAGAGCCTTCAGATCAAAAGTGGGCTAGCATGAATGAGTTAAAAGCTTTTCCTTTGCTTGGTGAAATTTATTGAAAACTACATTGTTCATCTGTTGAAACTTCACAGCTGTTGAGATTGCCCTCGGGGCAAACCACATCCAAGAAATGGCATGTAGATCCTGGGAGCACGAGACTTGAAAGCTGAAACGGCACTCTGAGTGCTGCCTCCCCTCCCCTGCAGTCACGTCTGGCCATCTGCAGCTCCTCCAGCGAGACGCCGTGGTTTTTCCTTCCTCCCGTTTCTCCTCTCCGACCCTTGCAGTACAGTCACTTTGTTTCAGGCATTGTATTCTGGCTAAAAGGAGACTGCAAAGGATGCAGACAGCCAGGATCTGTGTGGGGAGTGTGCTCAAGGCCAGTGGCATCCAGAGTGAGACAGGGCTCTGTGTCACACTGGCGTGGTGATGCCACTGAACATCACCTACCTGTGACACTGCTGCTGTATTATCCCCTGGGGAATGGTGGTGAGGCAGGACTGTGGGAAGTGTGCCATTTGTTCATGAAAAATCCGTGAATTCCATTTCGTGGTAGCAAGTTACCTGATTTTTTTAAATTATTACTTCTCAGTTGCAGCTCTACAGAAAACTTTATCAGATTAAAAAAACAGTCCTTGCAGATTTCCATCTGACCTGAGAGCTCTGTGTGAACTTGGGGACTGAAATCAGCCACTTGGCACAAGCAAAATTAGGACTAGCCAGAGCTCAAAGACAAAAATAAAAGGAGGACACGAGAAACCCACTCACTGCATACATTCAGTCCTAAATGATCCATGGAGCAATTCTGAGTAGCAAACACATTGGTAAGAACTGGAGGTTTGGTTTCTTTCTTTTTGGGGGATTGTCCACAAACAAAAATATTGGCTAATTCATCAGACGCTTTCTTCTGCTTTGAATAGTTTGCCCAGATTCCCTGAGCAATCATCCCGTGCAATTTGCTGTTAACCTAAATAACTTAAATTCAGGTACACCCAGAGCACTGCCCAGATCTGCCCCTGCATGCACTAATTAGGGTTCTCCAAGCACAAACCTGCAGCTCAGGAGGCAGGAGGCTCCAGCAGCATCCCCACATGGATACCTGCTGGTGGTGGCCCATGGCAGGGACCGGGCAGGGATGATCCACAGCTTGGCATGGCTGTGTGGAGAGAGCTTTCTGCTGGAATGTGACATTTGTGGGTGTCACCATCCCCTAAGCAAACATCCAGTGAAACTGCAGCCTGGAAAAGACAGACCCGTGCTGTTGCCCGGACGGAGGGGCAGAGACAGGTAGGAGACACAGGGAGGCCAGTATTGCATTCCTTACCTGTGAAACAACCCCTTGAGATCCAAACACTTGGGGAATTCCTAGATCTCTTTGTAGCCACATTTCAGCGGTGACAGAGTGAGGATTTAAGTGAGGCAGACTCTGAAGGGGGAGGTTATGATCTGCTTTTAGAGCAACGGAGAGAAAGCAGTTAGAAAAAACCAGACCTGTTTTTTACAAACCTTGTCCTACCTGCTCCTACTGCTAACAGGAGGGGATGTACAGGCCAACCAGTGCACCAAGTTATTCAGAAATTACTGGGTTTGAGTCAATCTTTCCAGAAGTATTCGGGCATTAGTTACTATCTTTCAGATTTATATGTCCCTAAATCCAGAGTCAACCTTCAAGTGCAGGCAAGCCCTACCACTTGAACTATGCAAGGAGAGATCTTTCTGGCGCAGGGAGAGGCAGAAATGAAGCTACTTGATTGAATCAAAGATCAGATTTAGGCAGAAAAATAGAGGAATTAAGAAGTTTGGCCAAGGAAGCAGTGAGAACTGTTGCAGGGATATTTAGATGCAAACGGGGCCCTCCAGCACAAGTCCCCCAGTGGAAGGATGGCTCCTTGGCAGGGCTCTCACAGGGAGACCTGACACAGTACTTCCACCTCCGGTGCTGAGGACTCTCCAGCTGGGAGCAGAGGGCTTGGAGTGGGTGGTGTGTGTGCGGGTGGGGTTGTGTACACTCAGCCTCTCAGACAGCCACAATAAATTATCTCATTAGTAAGCCCAGGGTAGCTGTGCTCCTCAGCACATACCCGGCCTCCCACTGCACAGAAAAACTTTGCGTCTAATTAACCAAATCAAAGGGTCCCCCAGACACAGCTTAGAGGGACGCGCTCAGCTTGAAACCCAGGCTCCTTCAGCAAGTTGTTCTGCACGTGGTGGAACTAATGAATCTTGATTTCTTATGGCTGGAGCTCTGGCATTCCCTGCACCCCCTACAAGTCTGTCCTCTCCTCCCCCCGGCACATGCCAAGGTTCTTCCTATAGCCAGGAACAAACAAGAAGGGAAAGGAGCCTGCAGGGTGGAAGCCCCAGCCCCACACCCTGGTGGCTTGGCCATGCTCACATGCTGATGGCAGACAGCTGAGCTCTCTCCCTGGGGGTTTCTTGCAGTGAGGGGCTCCCTGAGGTCACCCCTGTCTTCCCTCCTGCTTTTTCTCTCTCCTCTCTTTAAGATCTGTTTTCCCACAAGTGCTCGTGGCTCGTCGGGACGGGGCTGCACAGGGAAGAGAACCTTGTTCCTCCAGGACGCATGGATGGGAAAAGGAAAAAGCGCAGGTGCTGCTGAGGCAGGGGCTTTCCAGTCACATTCCTCTGGTTTTACAGTTGCTTGGCCCCCTCTGTCAGTGGGAAAAGACAGGCAAATGCCGGATGTAAAACTGCTGTTCCAGCTGAAAGCAGAAATGCACAGCTCCTGGGGCAGGCGCTGCAGGAGGAAGGATTTGGGGGTGTTACCCCTCAGAAGAGGAGACCAAAGTGCTGTTTGTTTGAGGCACAATCCCTTTCTTTCCTCAGGAGCTGCAGCTCCCCCCACCCGCCCAGCTCCTGTGCAGAGGGGCGGCTTGCTTTACAAACCCTTTTCTCTTCCCCTCGTGCTGGAAATTTGACTCTACAAAAACACTTACACAGCAGCTACTTGCCAGCCTGCAGTGACTTAGCCCTCTAATTCCTGCCAGTCAATGAACCAGCCCAGAGCTGGTTTTCATAACGCACTGAATATATGAACACAGCCCTGGAGAAATAACATAGCTGGGATTTCTTTTTTCCTGGACAACTTCTGGATCCTTCTCAATTTTGGAAATTCCTTTCACTCCACAGGGCATAAGGAACATTCAAAGATGGAGCTGGCCCGTTCAGGAGAGTTGCTGAGCAGACATGGACCCACAGAGGCCCTGGAGACCAGCAGGGGTGCCAGAGAAGAGATGATTGTCAAGAAATTGGTTTGAAGGTAAAACTGGCGTCGTCCAGCCTGTCTGTTTGTGATTTGAGGGCTCATCATCATCTTTTCATGGATTCCTACTGCCCAACAATGTCCACGCCTTGCAAAGTGTTCCTTGATCTCCTGGTTTGTATCCAGAGGGCTGCTGCAAAAATTGTTGTGCTGGCCAATGGCTTAGACCACATCATTCCTCCCTGTGCTCCTCCCTGGCACCCTCTTTTCTCTGCCCCAATTTTGGAGTGCTCATCTTTGCTCTCCCAGCCCATCATTATCCACCTCTCCTCCACCAGTCATCTCCCATGCAACAGAGACCATCTCCATGGCCATTCCCAACAAGCCCCTTCATGCTCTTTCCTGCTCTGCTCCACACCTGGAAGAAGCACCCTTTGAGCATTTGCAAAGCCACCACACTGCCCTCCTTGCAGGTCTCCTTTGTCACAACATCTGTATTAAGTCTCACAGGGGGCCTGCCCCATGCAGCTCATCCCCTGCCAGCAGTGCCTCCCTGCTCCATGTTCCTGCCCTGGCAATGCAGCAGCCCTCACACAGTGGTGGGAGCCCAAAAACGAGCCCTAAGCCATGTTAGGGCCAGTGACTCTAGAGATGGTGGGTTGTTTCACCTGCAGCACTGAATTTGCCCACTGTGAGGTACCAGTCCGCCCCTGAAATCATGTTTGTTGTCCCATTTGGACTGGGGCAGTGTAGTGGGACAGACTGAAATGCAAAGCCAGCCAGTTTGGGAGTGGGTAGAACTGTGGTCAGTGTCTGCTACGAGGGCAGAACCCATTGCACGAGTATAAACCATTCCTGCCCTACAGCTCCCTGACAGGAGGATGGAGCGACGTGGAGACAGCCTTTTCTCCCAGGCAACAGGACAAGAGGAGTCCAGGGGAGACAACGTGCCAGGGGAGGTTACAGTGGGATATCAGGACAGACCCCGCCACTGGAAGGGGTGTGCAGCCCTGGCACAGGCTGCCCACAGCAGTGGGGTACTCACCGTGCCCGGGCTGTTCACAAATCGGGCCCAGTGGTGGGCTGGCAGTGCTGTGTGAACCCTCGGACCCCATGGCCTCAGGGGCCTTTCCATGATTCGGTGACTGAAGGATTCCAGGCCCCAGGGATTCGAGGCCCCATGGATTTGAGGCCCCAGGGATTCCAGGCCCCAGGGATTCCAGAACCCGGACATCACTCCCGGGATCACTCCCAGGCCGCCCCCCCCCGCCCCAGGGGTCTCTGTGGGCCGGACGTGCCTCGAGCGCCCCCTGGCGGCGCGGACCGCGCGGGGCGGGGGGCGCTGCCCGGAGTCACTGCCCCTCCCTATCTGCGCATGCGCCCGGCGGGAACACCCGCCTTCCCTCAGCGGGGCGGGGCCGCGGCTTCGCCCGCCTGACCGAGCATGCGCGCGGCGTCACGTGGCGGCGGTGGCGCCTCTTAAGGCGGCGCGCGGGGCGGGCGGGCAGGCAGAGCAGACCGGACCGAACGATGGCGCGGGGTGGACGGAGCGTGTCTCGGCCCGCTGCGGCACCCGTGCCCGCCAGGTACCCGGGGCGGTACCGCACCGCGGGGCACAGCGCGGCACAGCGCCCCGAGTCGCCCTTCCTCACTGCCTTCTCTCCGCAGCCCGCCCCCAGCGGCCCCGATGGCGGCGCCCGCGGCGCAGCCGGCGCAGCCCGGCCTGATGGCGCAGATGGCGAGCACGGCGGCCGGCGTGGCGGTGGGCTCCGCCGTGGGACACGTGGTGGGCAGCGCCATCACCGGCGCCTTCAGCGGCGGTTCCTCCTCGGAGCCCGCCAAGGCGGCGGCGCCGGCCCCGGTAGGAGCGGGGCTTTGCCCTTGGGCTGCCCTTGGGGCGGGGCCGGGCTAGGGCTGGGGCTGTGACCTTGGGGCGGGGGGACGAGGGAAGGGGACAAGGGGATGGGGCCGCGGGGAGGAGGCGCCGGTGCCCCCGGGCCGCCCCTCACCGGGCCCGTGCCCGCAGCAGCCCGTGAGCCAGCAGTCGCCCTTCGGACCCTGCCACTATGAGATAAAGCAGTTCCTGGAGTGTGCTTCCAACCAGCGAGACCTGACCTTGTGCGAGGGCTTCAACGAGGCTCTGAAGCAGTGCAAGTACAACAACGGTGAGTTGTTGTGCCCTGTCCCCGCAGGAGGCAATTGCTGCCAGGAGAGCACCTGGTGAGGGGGTTTGAAGGTTGCCGAAGTGAACTTCTGAGGTTGTGGTGCTCTTCAGGGCTTTAGGGAGGAAGCAGTTCTGTCTCCTCTGTATCCTGTAGGGCCAAAGGGAACTGGAAAGGACAAGTGAAATGATCTTGACCATATTTATGAAGACAGGAAGGCTGTACCTTTTTAGAGGGTTTTCTTGTGGGAAGCTTGCTGCTTTTCCCTACCTGATTCCGTAATTCTTGCTGCATTTGTTATAAGGTGTTGTCAGAAATTAGGTCTTGATCTGGTCACCTTAGATAAGAGCTTTTATTTTCAGCTGCTGGAACATGTACCTCATGCTGAAGTTATGCTTCCTCCCTGTAGGTGTTTCTTCTCTCCTGTGAAGAATCTGCCCCCTCATAGAGAAGAGGATCATGATGTAGAGCCCTGCTATCCGCAGGGAGCAGAAGGACGGACTGACTGGGAATGAGCTGGAGGGAGCAGACTGACCGGACAGGAGTATTCTAGTGGTAATTCACTTCTGAACTAGTAGGGAAGGAAAGGAACGGTCAGACCCAAGGGTCATCAGAATTCAGATAGTGCTGTATTTATTATAGAGAAATAAAAGAATTTATTTGGACCTATCACTTGTGCATGCTCTTTACTTAGTTCTCAAGCTAAAATTAAGCTACCAAAATGTTAACTGTATCAGCCACTGAAAAGGACATGGCACAATTGTGTATTCCCTGCCAACAGGAGGTGCTTAGCAAGGACAGTGCCCACATGACTTGGCAGAAAGAGGTCCAGACCTTAGCTTAGGCTGCACTGGCTGTCCTCCAGGCAGAGGAAGGGCTGGAGAAAGGTAATCCAAGATGAGTCTACAGTATTTTCAGTAACAAATTATTTTTCTATAGATACCCTTGTCCTGGAGAGCTGTTCTGACCTCAGAGCTAAGAAAGTGTGACCTGTGGGACTTGGATACAGCTGGCTGATCTTACTTAAAAGCTGTAGCAGGTTATGCAATGCTCTCAAGGTCACTGGCACCAGGTGAAGTTTTGAGCTGCTTTCCTCTTACAGTCACCTTGGCAGAACAGTCTCATGCGTGCAGCCCTCAGGCTGGCCTCTAGCAGGGCACCCTGTTCTTCACATTAGTGTAAAAGAGAATTTTGAGGCTTCAGCTGGAGTTTTAGTGGCCCAGCAGTGAAATTGACACTTTCAGATGTTTAACTAATGCATTTTCATGGCAAAATGAGCCTATTAACCTTTTGATCTCTGACTGTTAAATATTGTACAAGTTCTGAGCTGGGATCTATGAGGAAATCCAGGTCTAGATGGTAAACACTGGCAGCAGATACTGGAGGCTGGTGTTGAAAGTCCTGCCCCTTCTCAATGTCACAATCTAAATTCTTGGTAGATAATGTCCTGAGCTGTGCCTGGCCTTACCAGGGGTGTCTTGTGCTGTTCTGAGAAATAGCCAAGGGAAAAAGTAGATGCCAGAGAGTCAAAGCCAAAGTGCTCTGTGTTCTGAACTGTCCCAGTGTAAGCAGGGGCAACCACTCTGAAGTTGTTTCATTCCCTTTAAGAAATACTGTATCTTGATGTGTGCATTTCTGGGTGGAAAAGCTGTTAAGTAGAACCTTCAGGAGCCCCTGCAGCAGGCATGTTCTGTCTTTGAGCCATCTTGGCAAAGTGCTGCAGTTGAGATTGGCTGTCTCTGGAACAGTTTTTCCTGGTGACAGCAGTGGACAGTCTAGAAGGCCATTGCCAGTGTGGTGATGGTGTGGAAAGCTGGTCTATCCAGTGATGTGGGTGTGTGTTCCTCTGTCTGTGGGTGCAGGGAGGTTGAAAGGAGGTGCAGGTTCTTGTCACTGGGGAATGCAGGCCATGCTAAGGGAACAGGAGTGATTCCCTTGAAGCTGCTTGTGGCACTGTGTTTGCCTGGCTTGTCAGAGTGCAGCTTTGGATGTGGTAGTGTGAACCTCAGAGGAGCAGGAGACCCCAGGAGGGGGATCTCAGTAGCAGAGGACTCTTGCTGAACTGGAAGTAAGCAGCTGGATGAATCCTGGTGGTGGCTGAGGTGTGTGTGACCAGCAATGGGTCTGTTCCTCTTTTAGGGGTGTTGTTGAACTCTGAGCTCCTTGCTTTTTGAGGTGGTTCTGTTCCTTGGCTGGGTGTTGGTGTGGGGCTGAGCTCTCCTCTGTAAGGATCCCTTCCTCCACTGGTCTCTCCTCTGGGTCTTTGCCGAGAGCTGCTGCAGCCGACCTGTGGAGTGACCCACCCTCTCCAGAGTCATGTGGTCTTGTGCTGTGTTGGTCAGTTGCCCCTTGCAGGTTGAGCAAGGCACTGCCAACCTGTGAAACTACAACCTGGGAGAGACGCTTCTGGGTTTACCAGTTTCTCCTGTTCTTCTAAGGAAATATCCCCTCTCTGCCAAGGGGGCAAGCTGGGCAGGCTTCTTCCTGCTGTGGGGTGGAAGGGCAGCAGGTCCCTGCTGTCACACTAACTAGGAAGGGTTCTGCAAACCAGCTCTGGTTTCCGCTTGTCCCTGCCCTTGTTGCCTGAATGCACTTACTGCCCACAGCCATAACCAGCCCTGAAGTGGGATCAGAGGACAGTCCCATGGGTGCTGTAAAAGGGCTGAGATGGGGAGAAGAGCCATGCCTGCACCCCTGCATCCTCTGGATGTCTGGCTCTTACCTGTTAGGTCAGGGTAGTGTTTCTCCAGGTCATCTAGCAAGGATTCATAGCAGGTGGCTTCAGAGTTTTCTTCCCCTGACAGCAGAATGGGAGAAATGGATTAGTCTCCTGGCTGCAAACTGAAGGCTTGTAACTGGGGCAGGTGATTCTGTCCAGGAAAGGTTTCCTCATCCCCCAGAGCAGCTACCTCAGACCAACAAAGGTTTAGCTCTTCATCTGAGCTGGCTTCTGCCCCTCTCCCCCTCCCTGCCCAGAGCAGACCCTTTTTGGCACAGAGGCTGAGCTGTGCTGTCCCAATAAGGAACTTACGGATGACTCTGATGAGGATGTAGTGCTCCCTTTCCCGTAGGTATTTACTGGTGCATTCAGATGCAGGGTTTTCTACTTTGCTCAGGTTCATCAGGGTGCCCACTTCATCCAGAAGATCAATGCAGTCTGGAGGGAGGGACATGGGTGAATGAAGCCCAGTGTGCCCCTCTGTGGCCAGTGGAGGTTTGCTGCCCCTTTCCTGGCATTTTGGGATGTTGTGGGACTCCCATGTGACCCTCTGTGTTACCCTCTGCTCTCTCTGGGTCAGTGCTGGTCCCTTGGTGGCCCCTGCACAGGAGCACTCTTACCTTCAGGCCTGCACTGACACTTCCTCTTCAGGTGAGTTGTGAGGATCAGGACGCAGCACTGCAGGTTCACCATCACCTGGCAGTTGGCTGAAGACAGAGAATGAGACCGGAGAGATGAGTGTGGTCACCCCAAATCCAGGGGCCCCATGGACATGGCAGGAGGCACAGCAGGTGGCTCAGAAGTGCCCGCTGTGTGGCCAGCAAAGGCAGGATCCCCATGTGCCATCACCAGGGCTTTGAGCTGCTGCTTTACAGCCACGGCTGATGGTGGTTGGTGCTGGGAGTGCCTTAGGTTAGGGGAGGGATGAACATTGTGATTTGGGGAAGGTAGTTCGGATTGATGAAGTGTCTCTGTCCTTCAGCATAGTTTCATTGAGTGTGAGTAGGAAAAAGCAGAGCTCTGGTCCTTACCAGTCCCCTTCCACAAGCTGGTCCCAGTCACAAGGGAAAAGAGCTGGTGATTGTAGCTGAGTTACCAGGGGATATTTTATTTTGGCCATGAACTCTCACCAAGTTAGTCACAATTGAGAAATCCCCCGGGATGACACATGTCAGTAGACAGAGCTGGGGATCCAATTCAAATAGCAGAGGGAGCAAAGGCTTAGGACTGTGTGTGTCTGATGCCTTCAGCCACGAGTGTCTGGGGTCAGGCAAAGGCTCTTGGCCAACTGGGTGAGGTCAGGAGAAAGGCTGCTCATTCCCTCCTACCAGCCATGGATATCTGCTCTCTGAAGCTGAGGGTCAGGATTTGAGCCAGGGAACCCTTCCCACACAGCCAGGAGCAGAGGAGCTCTGGCAGCTGGCACTTCTGCCCCATGGCTTTTCTGGTTGTGTCTAAGTAAGCAGGACAGTCCCCCTGCAGTGATTCCCCAGAGCTGCCAGGCTGGGAACTCATCCTTGCCTTTGACCTCCCTCCTTGTGATTAACTCAGCTCTGCTGGGGTAGTTTTCCTTTATGATTCAGTGTCTAGAGGTTATAGATCTCCCTTCCTTTAGACAGGTGAGGTGCAGAATGCTGATGTGCCCTGGCAGAGCTCTCCTGCCTGTTCCCAAACCACTGGCATTGAATGCTGTGTCTCTCCCTGCCCCTCATGGGGGTGGTGAAGGTGGTCCAGGTGACTGTCTAGCCCCAGAGCTGAGGCAAGGCCAGAGCTTTCCCCACATACCTCCATATCTCACTGTGATAAACATGGTGCTCGGCGTTCCTCTCCCAGGGCTGCTCTCCTTTGGTGGGGGCCCAGGCCTGTCCTGGGGGGCTGCTCGTGCTGGGTGCCTTCCTGCAGGCAGCGGTGGGAGCTGCTGGAGAGCCCAGGGAACAGGCTGTGTTTCCCACTGACGCTGTTGTGGTTTCAGTAGCCAAATTTCCCAGCAACGGGGAATGGCCCCTGCAGGTTCCCAAGTCTCCTGCAACTGCGGGGTGTGAGGGGGATGCAGAGCAGGGGCTGAGCTAAACAGCAGCCTGTTGGGAAGGCTGCCTGCTCCATGTGGTCCCAGCTGGTCTGAATTTCTGACTTTTTGCAGTTTTGTGGTGTTTTCCTGCTCCTGTTTGTCCTGCAGCTCATCTGGGTTCATCTGCCCACCCTGCTCTTAGCTGAGCCCAGCACTGCTGCAAGGGTAGTGTGGCCTCCTCTGCAAGATGACTGGATACCACTGGAAAAATCTTCCCCTACAGGACACTGCCTGCACAGGTCCTACTCTGGAGCTCCAGGCAGAGCTCAAGGGAGGAGCTGTTGGCAGTTGGGATTAAACTTTCTTTGCATATATGAGTTCCTTCTGCTCTCTGAGTACCTCTCATTTCTCATGCAGGAGGGAATAAGGCTGGCAGAGCAGGGTGAACATGGGGCTGGGCTCATAGCTGCTCTTGCACTGTGCACAGCCAGTACCCTCCTGCCCCCGGGGCTGTCAGAGTGATGCACATGGCTCATGTGCCAGCTGCATCTTCCATTTGGTGCCCAAATGTTGCTGTGCAATGTTTCTGCAGCAGTGGTTTGGGGGCCCTGTAGCATCATCCCTTCTTCCTGTGGAAAACATATGGATGAAATCATGTCCCTGGGCTGGTCAGCAGATGGGGAGGACATGAATGGTGGGAACCAGTAACAACACTGATGCATATCCGGTGCTCACTCTTCTGTGGACAAATCCTTCTCTGAAATGCCCCTCCTTGCATGAGGAGGTGAGTTCCTTCTGCCTTGCTGGGTTTCATTTCACAAACTCTGTCTAATCTATGGACTTGATTTGCTTGGAGCACGGGACAAGGTGTATATGTGACACACCTCACCTAGACACAGGGGCAGGGAAATTCACATTCATCTTGCCACCACCTTGCAGAATCTGGAGAGTGCTGGTGGGCAACAGCTGGAGCTGTGTCTGCAGCATGCTCATACCTCCATGAGCTCAGGGGCCTGGCTGCATGACACACAAACTGCTGATACTTCTGGGGGAAGACTCCACAAGGCCAGAAGACATCATGACAAAGCTCCAGCCTTGGATGGGCTTTGGAGCTGGTCTCATGCAGCTGTGGCTGCCTGTTATATGCTGGCTCTCATATATCTGATAAAGCAGGTTTGTCCAGATGAGCACAGGTGGGACACAGCCAGGCTTTACTGCATGTGCGGAGACTTGTGTGGCACCACATCCCCCCTGGCAGGGGTACAACAGCCCTGGCTGCCCTTCTGCCCCACAGCAACCCCTGCAGCCCAGCTGTGCAAGGTGCTGTATGGCCCTGTCAGGTCTCCCAGGCCCTTCACTGCTGCAGGGCACTGCAGGTAGGGACCCTGCTCCACCACAGCTGCTCTAAGTGCCCCAGAATGCAGCAGACAGATGAGCTGTTGTGGATACCAGAGCTCTGAAGGGTAGCTCAGCAGAGCAAGAGTCCAGCTTCCTGCATCACATCCTTGGGTGATGGTGGTGCTTCCTCTTTAGGATCTGCCCATGACAGAAACACAATACTCTAATGAGGCAGGGCTCAGTCTCAGAGTTCCATTTTCCCTCAAACCCAGAGCACACATAGGCAAGTCACTTCAGGAACCTCTCGCAAACATCTTTGGCTTGGGGACACCTTGGGAGCAGAACTGGGTGCTGTAGAGGGGAGGGAGTGGACCATCCCTGGGTGGCACTGGGTGAGGGCTGAGCCTGCCTGTGGAGGGCCAGAGTGACCCACCACTTATGGGACACTGCCAAGTGCCTAGTGACCACACTGCTGCAAACAACAGCCATGGGCTGGTGGCTGTGTGACATGGTGTCTCTGTGATGGGTGACACAGACAGAAGGGCCTTCACGCCTGCTGGGCTGGTGGCCCTCAGCTGTAACGGTCTGCTGTCTTTCCGCACGAGGCACCAGCTGTGCTGCAGCCCCCTCTCACTGCAGCAGCTCCCTTGGGAGATGCCTTCTGACCGGTGACTTCTGCAGCCTCCCCAACATGTTGGCCCATGGCTGCTGTTCCTGAGGTGGCCCTGGCACCATCAGCAGATCCCAGCCTGTGCTGAAGGGCAGTTGTTCCTGTCACAGCAATGGAGATGCATGGAGAAGGGAGCAGCAATTTTCCTTGTACTGCTTCTGTGATGAGATAGCTGCCAGGGAGCTACTCTGGTACATTCCATCTTTCATTCTCCCTGGTGGCAGCAGGGCCAGCTAGACCCTGGACTGCTGCCTCCATGGGGCATCCTGAGTAAGGTGTGACTCCCAGCCTCCTGTGGACCTGATGGCAGAAGGCCTGAGGCAAAGAGTCTGAGTTTGAAACCCCTCTGCCCCTCACATCAACAGGGAGAGATGGTCAGTGATGCCTCCCCAGTGCCCAGGACAGAGAGTGGTGGGTTTGGCTGTGGGTGCATTGGTGCAGTTGGAAGAAATGGCCTGGCCTGGGGCAAAGGCTGGCACTGGGTCGCAATGCTCAGCTCTCACTCCCTCCCTGAAGCCCAGCTGCAGCAGAGCAAGCAGCCCTGGGGAGCTGAGTCCCTGAGCCCCCTGTGTCATTTACATACGCCCCACCAGCACCACCAGCACAGTGACCTGGGTTCGTGTAGCACCACAGACCCTCTCTGAAACAGCCTCCCTTCCTCTGCTTCCTGCCATGGCCCCGGGCTTCATGGCCCTGCTCCTGCTGGGGATGGTGGGCACAGGTAAGGGTGGTGTGGCCAAGTTAGCTGCTGTCTGCGGGGGGCACTCCAGGGTGGTGGGCAGGAGGGGCTGTCCAAGGGGATGTGTCTGAGCAGGCCATTTTGCTCCAGGGCTGTGTGGGGTGATGAGGAGGATAGTGGTTTGGGTAATGGAGTTGCCTCACGGGAGCCGAGGGACCTTTTGGGGCTGAGGGTGATGGGGACATGGCTCAGCCCATGAGTAACTGCATCCTTGGTGCGTGCAGCTTGCAGGGCTCAGCCCGTGCTGACCCAGCCATCCTCCCTGTTCGTGCTGCCCGGGCAGTCTGCCCGGCTGTTCTGCATCCTGAGCCCCCAGTACAACATCACCGAGTTCGGCATCTCCTGGTTCCAGGAGCGCCCGGGGCACTCCCTGAGGTACCTGCTCTATTACAACTCCGAGCGAGAAAAGCACAAGCCTGACGAGACTCCTGACCGCTTCTCTGCCACCAAAGACCTGGCCAGCAATGCCTGCATCCTCACCATCGCGTCCGCCTGCCAGGAGGACAACGGCACCTACTACTGCGCCCTGACACCTGCCTTCAACTGGTTTTAGGAACGGGGAACAAAAGCTTTCTGCGCTTTCCTTCGCGACCCTGACGAGGAGCCCTCAGCAGGGGGAGCAGCAGCCCTGGGAAGGATGGCAAAAACCTCCTCGCACGCTTGAGCCGGCCCAGCAGCGCTGCCTAGTGCTGGGAAGGGCAGCAACCTCCTCTTCGACCCCAAACGCCCCCCATGGAGCATCGGAGAGCCCGACACGGTGTGAGCCCTGCCAGGGCCTGCTGTGGCAGCAGGACAGAGGGCCTCGCTGTGGCCTGGCTTTCCTGGGCTGCTCCAGCGCTCTGTAAACAGCGGCCTCCGTCGGGCTTGGGCTTCTGCACGGTTTGGCTCGCTTGATAATAAAGGTTAACGCTGAACACACGGCTGGTGTCATGTGTGGGGTCACCCCCGCGGGGTGGGCCCCGGGTAGCCGAGCAGCAGGGCCTCGTGGTCCCTCCCGGGCTGGACGGAGCCCTCACCCCCCCGGTGTCCGGCCGCCCTCCCGAGGGGACGGGGGCACTAGGGTGACCCCCCGGGCCCCGCACAGGGCTGTTCTCACTCACATTGATGAAGGGTTTTCACACACCGGGCCCCGCAGCTCCGCGCCCACACGGCGGGGGCCGCACTGCGCATGCCGGGCACGGCCTGCGGGCACTGGTGTCACGTGGGCGCTGCTGGCGCCGCCATTGGCTCGGGGGAGGACAAAACGAGGCGCGGTACTTCCGGGTTACCTCAGTGCGCGTCGGGGCAGCGGGGCGGGCGGAGCGGGCCGGGATGGTGAGCGGTGGGTGGGGAACCTGCGCTGCTTCCCTGCCCGTGGGTTCGGCGTGGGGCGGTGGCTCTCTCTGGCTCTCCCCGCTGCGGTGTTCCTCGCCTCCGGCTGAGTGCGGAGCGAGGGCGCCTGGCGCTGCCCGGCTGGGCTGGGCTGGGCTGGGCTGGGCTGCGTGTGCAGGGAGGCTCGGGAAAGCACAGGGGTGTCTCCTCAGAGCTGGTTCTAAAAGAAATCCCTGCGGGTGACATAATGGTTCTTGAGGCTTTGGAGCGCAGCAGGGTTTTGTGGTGGTCTGTTTCTGTGCTGCTCTGTTGAGCAGGCTGGCTAAAGCTCTCTCTTTCCCCCCGGTGCGTGTGGAGCTGGTGTTGGTGCTGGGGGACCTTCACATCCCGCACCGGTGCGGGGCTCTGCCCGTGGAGTTCAAGGAGCTGCTGGTTCCAGGGAGGGTCCAGCACATCCTGTGCACGGGAAACCTGTGCACCAAGGAGAGCTATGACTACCTCAGGACCCTGGCTGGGGACATCCACGTTGTCCGGGGGGACTCCGAGGTAACCTCAGCTCCCCTGGCTGCCTTCCCTTATCCTCTAGTTGTCTCCCTGAGTCTGGAGAGTCCCCCAGCATTGCCAGTTTATGAACTGTAGTTCACCTGAATTAGAAGTGAGTAAGAGTGAAAAAACAAAATTATTTTCTGGGCCTTTCTTGCTGCACCTGCAGCAGGAGGGCCTGGGTGTGAGGGAGTAATGCAGGCACCTGATTCATACCCAGTCGGGCACAGGTGATTGCTGAGAGGCCACAGTGCCCCGGCTGGCTGTGTAGCTGCAGGAGTTCTCTGTGTGATTATTTATAGTTAGGTATCCACGAGTCTCCTGCTCTCCGTGCAAATTCCTTACTCTGTTCTGGAGCTGCTCTTGCTGGGGGGTTGTACAAGCATCCAGTGGGATCTGCACGTTGAGAGAGAGACCCTTTTTGCTCTAATAGTGATGGACAGGTTCATGTATTGGAAGCTGCATTATATAGATGAGGGGTCCTTGACTGATTTGTAGTCTGTGTCTTTCTCCTCCTCAGAGTCTGAATTATCCTGAAGAGAAGGTTGTAACTGTGGGGCAATTCAGAATTGGGCTGATTCATGGCCATCAAGTAATTCCGTGGGGTGATGCAGCCAGCCTGGCACTGCTGCAGAGACAGCTCGATGTGGACATTCTCATCTCAGGACATACACACAAGTTTGAAGCATTTGAATACGAAAAAAAATTCTTCATCAACCCAGGATCAGCTACAGGAGCCTACAGTGCTTTGGAAAGGTGAGTGAGGGGAGGTTTGAGGTGCCCAGCACAGCAGAGCCTGTTGGTGCTACCTGAAATGAGTGTGAGTGTCTTGACCACAGTGCTGGAGAGCTCTGGTGAGGTGCTGTGAGGAGCAGGAGCCCAGGTCGCTCCCTTCCTGGGGAATCCAGCAGGGGTCCCTGTTACAGCGTTTTCTTAGCCCACGTGTTGGGCATGACAGCCCCGCACTCGTGTCTGGGGCTGCTTCCCGTGCCCAGAGAAGGGTGAGTTGAAGCAGCTTCTTGAAGACTTTTTGCTTTCTGGCATCTTCCCAGAAGCTGCATTCTAATAGTTTGCAGGAAATCAGACTTTTGGAGACCCTGTCAGCTTAAATGTCTGTGCCTGACAAAGTTTGGGCTGCTCTAGGCTAAGTGCAGCTCTTCCTGAGACACTTATTAGTGCCTGCAGTCCCTGCAGCATTTCCCACGTCCCTGTAGCCCTGGGCAATCAAATGTATGAGAACACATAAAGATAAGCTAATTTGGAAAATTACAAAGTATGTCTTCTTTCCAGGAACATCACCCCTTCATTTGTGCTGATGGATATCCAGGATTCCACGGTTGTGACTTACGTATACCAACTAATCGAGAATGATGTGAAAGTAGAAAGAATTGAGTTCAAGAAGTACTGAATCGTGTTCAAAGCTGCTTGATGACTTCTTGCTGCCTTTCACCCATTCCTTTCCCAGTTCAGTCTTGGGGGTAGCAGGCCATGGTGTGGTGCTGCAGCAGCAGCAAGCTGGGCTGCAAAGCAGCTGTGACACTTTACTGCTGGTCAGCTGTTCATGTTGGTTGCCAGCCAGAACCTGAAGCAGAAGACACAGCTGATGAAGAGAAAGAAGCCTGTGTACAAATCCTGTCTCTAAGGAGCTGCTGTGTTCCTGGCCTACAGGAGTCACAGAGGGTGGTGGTAGCTGGGCATGGTTCTCTAGAACAAACATAGGATAATAAATTCCTGTCTTCATATGTCTAAGTCCTGTTTGTTATGCTTGTAAAAGGTGAAGGGGAGAAGGATTTGGGTGTGAGGGGTATCCAAGGGCTAAAAGGAAGCTGCTGTTTGCTTGCTGAGATGCAATTGTAAAACATGTCAGGATCTGCCAGAGACGCCCAAGGACTCCAGCTGTGCCAGCAGACCCGCCCTGCCTCCTTCACTGGAGCAGCATGGAAAGGCAGAGGCAGGTCTGGGACAGGTGGTGTGGAGAGCTGGGCAGGCTGGGCCCTCACCCTTGCACTCCAGAGGCTTAGGATGCACAGCCTTTCTTATCCCTGTGGTGCTGCTGGGAAGTAGGAACATCAGCGGTGCCGCAGCAGTGCCTGCAGCAGGGTGTGCTGTGTGGGGCAATGAGCTGGGGCTGAGCTGAGAAGCACCTGTGTGGGAAGGGGAATGGCTGTGCTGCTGCTGAGAGCTGGGTGGGTGGGTGGGTGATGCCAGGGTCACAGGCCAGGTGAAAGTGGCTGCAGAGGATGCATCCACAAGGTAGGGTAGAAAAGTGTTCCTGCTGTCCCTTGACATGGGTCTTGGATAAGGTTGAGGGGCCTTTGCTCAGACACCTGGATTCAGCTGGTCATAGTTCTGTGGCTCCTGTGAGACACCTGCTTGTACCCTGCTGTGGAGCAGGATGTGTTTTTCCCAGCTGAGTGGCCCAGGAAGCAGATAGCCTGGAGTGATCTTGGTAGTCACCTGCCCTGTATACAGGAGTTCCTGGTGCAGCCAGGTAAAGGTCCTGCAGGGCAGGGCAAGGCACGGGAGGTGCTGTGGCTGAGCTCAGATCTCAGCAGCCGTGTTGATCTTGCTGCCTTTTGGGGGGCCAGAGGTGCCTGCAGTGAGCAGGGGGAGCACTGGGACAAGAGCTCCAGGGAACACTGAGGGTCATGTATGTATGGAGGGGCTGTGCCTGGGCAGGCAGGGGCTTAAAAGGGAGTCGGGGTCCACAGCACAGCCCCATCATCGTGGGGATGTTGAGCTGGTGGGATTGCAACATGGCCTGGGTCCCTCTCCTTCCTCCTTGCAGTGCTAGCCCACAGCTCAGGTGCCACAGCCAAACTAGCTGGTCCTGGACAGGGCTTTTGGGCACAGGCGTCCCATCCTGCTGCCAAGGTAGGATTTTTTCCTGGGGCTCTGAATGACCCCCATCTTCTCCCTTCTCTCCTCTCCCTCTCCAGGTTCCCTGGTCCAGGCAGCACTGAGTCAGCCATCCTCGGTGTCAGCCAACGTCGGAGAAACCGTCAAGATCACC
>JAWWEW010000036.1:1897375-1922497 GCA_035583185.1 Anabacerthia variegaticeps | reverse complement strand
AAGTGTCCAAGGCCAGGTTGGACAGGGCTTGGAGCAACCTGGGCTGGTGGAAGGTGTCCCTGCCTGTGGCAGGGGGTGGCACTGGGTGGTCTTTAAGGTCCTTTCCAACCCAAACCATTCCATGCTTATGGCTGTGAATTGAAACAATGAGCAGCTTCCATGGGAATGGCTTTGGATTCAATACTGTTTGGCTCTGTGTTGTACTGGACTGAAAGTCCAGATAGTTCTAATTGAGGCCCCTGGTCTCAGCAAATGAGCCTTGACTATGTCTCTGCGTGTCTGGGGAAGAAAATAAACCTAGTGAAACAAAAATGGTTATCAGATGGAGAGGGATGAATAAACCTTCATTAGGATTTGAGCCAGTTGATTTAGATGGGATTAGAAGAAATTTAGGATTTGATGGAAGAGGTGGGGCTTTTTAGGGGGAAAAAAAATCCCCCACAGGCAAACTCAAATGGCAAAATCTGTGTCAGCAAAAGTCTTTGAAGCCCTTCAGAACATTATTACTTGCTGAACTATAAGATATAAAACTGTTCCTGTGTGGAGCTCAGGGGAACCCAAACTTTCTTTACTGAGAACCGTAGTAAAAAGATAATAGGAACACTAAAGACAACATAAAATTGAGGGCTCTAAATATGTAAACAACTCTGTAAGATGTTGTCATTGATGGTTTTTCTGGAGTTCCTATGCCGTGCAGATTTGGAAACAATTATGTTTGTAGTTTAATAAGAGCTTTGCAGGTCTCAGCTCCTCCAACACAGAGTCTATGGGCGCGTGTAAATAAAGCTGTAACACCCCGGCTTTTGGGGCCTCACCTGAAACTGGAAGTCAAGCAGATCTAATAAAGCTGACTTGGAGCCAGTGGCTGGTTTAATGCAGCAGCTCACAGTGGTGCTGTAAAGTGAAATGCTGGAGACTCTTTTATTAGTGATTTCGTGCAGCTGAGGCTCACTCAGTGGGGCTTTTACAAGGGCTTGGCATGCGAGTTTTGGGGCCGTAAGAAAAGCCTGTGTTGGGGACTCTTTGGAAATTCAGGCTTGTAAAGCAGCAGGATTCAGTGTAATTTGATTTAAAAAAAATCAGAATAGGATAGGATCTTTATTCCCCTGGAAAGTTGAAAAGGCAGTCGCAATTTTATGTAGTGCCCCCTCCTTTTCTTTTGTTTTACTGCCTTTATAAAATGCTTTTAAGACCTCGAAACTTGAAAGGTCTGTACAATATTGTCTCTTTTGGCAAACTCCAAAGGTGTGTGTTTATTTTTGATTTTTATTTTTGAAAGCAAGGCAAAAGCTGGTGTGGTTTGGCTGTGTTTGCTCTGTGTGTGCTCAGCCTGTCCCTTGCTGAACATGCTGCTGTTTTGGGAGGGGGGCAGAGGTTCCAACCTGCCCCACAGCTGCTCTTTTGGGGTGTCAGCAGAAAGCTGGGTGGGTTTTGTTGTTCTTTGAGCAGTAATATATGTATTTATATGACATTAAAATCAAAATGAGAGCAAATTCCTCTCTAAACTGTAACCATTTGAAATTTTGGATTGTGTCTTTTTGTTGCCCTTGCAGTCCCTGAGTGTGTCCCTGTAGGGACAGGAGCACTAAGCACTGCCTTTTTGTGGCAGGGTGATGTGATGTGTGTCATCCTAGAGAAGACTCAGCACTGTTTGTGTCATTTTAAGACATTATTATTGCCCTGGCCAGGTTGTTTTCTTTGTCAGAGGACGGAAGGGGGTTGTCCCTGTCTCCTGGTTTGCATTGAGGTCTCGTGATGACTGACTAGAATATTTGTTTTGCTGCACTTGGATATTCCTGTTGGAGAGCTGCTCTTGTATTTAGGTACCAAATCTTAAAAACATTTGCAGGTTACTCCCCTTTTTTTCTCCCTATTAAACATTTTTTCCTTCTCCCTGGAAGAAACAGAGCATTGCAGAGCACGGTGTCCTCTGTCTGGGGACTGTGCAGTTTGCAGGAGGGTTGGGACCACGTGTGGAAGATGTTTTTGCCCTCCCTGTGAGCCAAGGAGACCTGTGAGACTCAGGGTCGTGTTTCTGTGTGCCTTTTGGACCTCAGTGCCCTGTCCCTGCCATGCTCTGGGTGTTCTGGGTGGGCTGACTAGGTCCAAACTCTGAGATCTCTGGGTTTATTTAAGGCAGGGGTGGTTGTTTTTCTGACCTCTCCATCAGCCTCACTGCACACTTGGCTGCTCCAACTAGCTCATGTCCTGCATGGGTTTGTGCAAATCCTTCCAACCAATGTTTATTCCTCATGTGATATAATTTTCTGAAGCTGTATTTTGCATTTGAAAGCTGTGGGTTTAAGTTTGGAGCAAGGTGTGTGTGGTGATGGTAAAATACAAAGGAGATTAATCATATAGAATGGAGAGCAAGGAATAATTAATCTTTCAGCACCTCGTGCCATGTTGAGTCTGTGAGTAAATACAGAACAAATGGCAAATAAACACAAAGAGATGGTCCTGGGAGAGTTTGTGTCAGTGGCAGATCTTGATTCTTGGTGAAATCTTGGGACTGAAATGGACATTAGCTGCTTAATTGTAATTTACTAAAAATGATGTCAGTCTCAGGAGGTTGTTTTAATCTTTTTGGAAACAGTGCACAATTGATTGCTGCTGTCACCACTCATGCTTTTCATTGGTTACGTCTGCTTTTTTAAATTAAGGCTTACAGGGAACAAATGCTACTTAAGTTGGCTCTTAGCTCTTGAATCTTTAATTCCGAGCCCACAATTGATTGTGATGAAGCTGTTCTCTCTGGAATGGCCAGCAACTTGAGGCTGCCTCAAAAACTTAATAATTCATTCCTATTTATGCATACTGTAATACAATAGATTATAAATCACTAATGTCAGACCCCTAATCAGGCATTGTCAGGTGGACTTTGGAGATGAGGGCTTTCTTAGCTCCAAATATGAAGATAAATTCAAGTTTTCTCTAAGCTTGCAGTGCTGCCTTAATTGTTTTCTTGCTTCTTTTCCCCTCGAAGTTCTCCAGTACACTGATAATTCAGGTTGGCATTGTGGCCACTGAAGTGGTGTCAGTGTTGTGGGGGGTTTTAGTGGAGCAGAATCTCAGTTTTTGCCAAAAGAACCCACAGCAAACAAGCATTTTGTTAAAGTTTTGGGGGGCTTATGTGTTCAGTAATATAAAGGGTGAACAAATATATTTATTTAGGTAAGAGTTTAGTCTCGGTGCTGGCTTATATCCACTTACAGGTTTCTATTTCAGAAGCTATTTAAATAATTTTATATTAAGTCTGATATTTACTTATAAATTTCTCATAGAATATGCTGGCTTGGAAGGGACCCATCAGGCTCCTGTCCAGCTCCTGGCTCTACCCAGGGCACCCCAAGGTTCCCACCACATGGATATATGAGAGATATATATAAAACTGTGCTTTCTAGGTGAGCAGGACCTGGAAAGTGCTTGCAGAAGACCAAGTGCTGTGGTACAGGCTGTGCCAAGAGGAGGGGTTCCTGTTGGATCTGAGCATCTCTGACCATTCCTGCTGGAAACTGGCTCTCAAGAACTGCCGCGCCAGGGAGCGCACCCTGAAATACAACTGGAAGGTGAGAGGGGGGTCCTTCACTGGGGTCCACGTGCTGTAGGAAAATGGGAACCTGGTTCCAGCAGCCTGCTCTTGATTGGAAGTAAAGTCTCCAAGCTGTTTGCTGGGTTAGAAAGCTGATGTTCCTTGTTAACAGCACTGGGTGCACGGGGATAACTCCAGCAGCAATCCTACAGACCAGTTATAGTCATGGAACTAATCATGTTCATCACATCCCTATTACATAGTCATTGTAGTCCTGAATATGTGCATAAATGCTAATAATTCCATGCACTTATTTGGGTATGGTTCCAGAACTTCTGATGAATCTCTTCTCCTTGAGAGTATCTCAACTATACGGTCAGGCCATAATGTGCTTCCCTAATCATCCTGTGCTCTGACACACAATCCTTGTTCCCACAGCTAAGGCACCTGCTAGTACATATTCATCACTGAGAGAGGGAAATGGGGAAGCAATAGCTGGCACAAGACTGTTAGTCACAGATGTAGGGATCAAACACTGCTGTACTAAAGTTCCAAGGATTTTCCAGCATCTTCCCCCACTGCTGCAGAGAATCCTTGTTGAAGAAATGTAAGTGTATTGCAGCTCCTTTTTGCCTGCTAGAAGGGGGAAGCTGCTGAAGGATTTATGGGATAGACGTGCCTTCTCTCTCAGCTGTGCTGCAGCAGCAGCTAAAGCAAAGCTTGGAGTTTCCCACCCGGCAAGCCTTGGTGGATGAAGGAACTGGAATATCCACGCCCTGTCTCCTCTCTGGCAGAACCGGATCGGAGCCGTGAGCCAGCTGAGGTACGAGCTGGGCAAAATCCTGTGCGATGTGCATTCCTGCGAGGGAGTTGTCATTGCTGGGTGAGTACCAGGCTGTCACACGCTCATTATTGCATCTTCCCCCTCTGAAATCTCACGTGCTGCCTTCAACAAAGGTGAAAGCAACACCTATTTGAGGCAACAGAGTGGATTTACCTGGCTGCAGTTCCGTGGTGAGAGACTGTCCTTAAGTGACTGGTAATGGTGGTTGTCCTGGACAGACTGTCCTTAAGTGACTGATAATGATGGTTATCTGAGATAGACTGTCCTTAAGTGACTGATAATGGTGGTTATCTACAAATTATTTCAGCAGTGCAAATTTTTATTGTGCTATTCCAAAGTTACCTCATGTGCTTGTAGTCCCTGTAAAGACTCCGGTGCTTTCTGATGAACTGTATGGATTGTTTTGCTGTGGAAGCACCCAGAATGTATTAAATATTGTGGTCACTACACTCGTGTCTACACCTCTACTAAGCAGTTCTCTTTTTATGATTTGTTTTCCATAAAAATCTCTTAATCACAAGGATATCTTGTCACAGCCCACAAGAATAACTTTAGAAGGACTGCTGCTTTCCTCAGTTGTTGTTTAAAAGACGACATGGGTGGGAAATAACCTACCCAAAAATAGACAAACTCAAAATTTTCTTTTCCTAATGTGAAGTTTTTTCTGGACCTTGATTTAACGTGAGCTATTCATTTAGTTGACACTCTTAAATACAATTTTGGAGGCCTCACAAACTCTTGTGACTGTCTAAATAGGTGTAAAGCTTAACTGTCTCCTACTTCAATTTTACAGGTTCAGTAATTAGTAGCCCTCCATAAGTCACATGAGTAATTAATATTCATTTGGGCAGTCAGGGGACATTGTCCTTAACATACCAGAATTCCATATTTTATGGTAGCACTTCATGTTAACACTGTGCTTATACATTGTGGGGTTAGAGAAATCTACTTATAAAATACTATAAAATTCACAGGCCTTGAAACCTCATACATGGGAAAGCTTCTCAATGCTCTTGGGCAGCTGAGCAGAAATCTAAACTATCAGACAGAAAGGAGTCGGTTTATTTAGAGTTCTTTTCTTTTACTAGATGCTCTTCCACTGGTTTCCCTCCTCCATTTGGAGCTCTCCCTTTCCACCCTGGTCCTTGACTGTTGGTTCCCCCTCTGTGCTTCCCATGCCGTGCTTGGCTGTGTCACAGCAGTGCAAATGCTTCTCCTGCAGGGCTGTGACCTCTGGAGGGGCAGTGCCACACAGTGGATAACCCACACAGAGCCCCGGGAAGAGCTTGGAGGAGTTTGTGGCTCCCTCACATCTTGCTTTGAGTCCTGCCTAGTGCTGAGGGTTCCCTGAGCCCCAGAGCTCGTGGTGCTGTGGGCACAGCTGGGCTCCAACCTGTCTGCTGTGCCTCTCAGCCTGGGCACTGAGTTCCCAGGTCTTGGCTGGGCATCTGTACTGCTCTGGCTGTTCCACTGGCTCTCATGGAACCTCCTGTACCTGGTTTTGGGAGCCAGAAGCCCCAGTTGTCTCCATGTTGCTGCCAAAACCTCCAGCTCTTCTTTTCTTTCCTTTTCTCCATTGTGTTTCTAATCAAACAGGCAATATAAGGGAGTTAGGTAAATTACATTTCTAAAGTATTCATAAACAAAGGTTATTAATCCTGCATATTAAACTCAAATAGCCCATCTTTTAGCTTGGTTTATTATAACAGTTGGGTTTACACAGTTCCACACACTCTTTTCATATTGTTTCCCCAGTTCCCCAGTACCTCTGATTCTTTTGGTGAGTTTTGTCAGTCACATGAAGGGAGATGGTGCCATTAAATAATTCAGGTTCCAGAAAGGTTCCTGAAAATAGGGGAGGAGGTAAAAGATCACTGAGGGAGAAGCTTAAATGTTCACTTAAATTACTCTTCAGTAATTTCTTGTCTCTGAGAAAAAGAATTATCATTTTATGAAGCTGTGAGCATATGTTTGATAAAGCAGCATGGGGAAATCAGAATTCAGCTGTTTGCCTTCACCTGTTTAGTAAATGAAATGTTTAGAATATTACAACACAGAAGTTATGTCCTTTGCTGTTTGCTGCTCCCCCTTCACTCTGCTTTGATAGCTGGAGATCTCTGAAAGCATCTCTTAATTGGATAAATGGTAAATATCAAATGAGATCATTAAAACTTCCAAGGAAATTAGCAAATTGTGCAGGGAGGTACTTTGTTATGTGCATTTGCTAAATATTTAGGATAGGTAGATATGAGTATTGAGGATATGTAGATCATTGGGGTTTTACTGTTTATTGTAATTTTTTTAAAAATCCAAACATAACCCTCTCCCTTCTCTAGCAGCTTTTAATATTGTACTTAATGGCATTGTGCTTTCAAATTTGCCATAAAAGTGTAATGAATCTGGTGATCAATAGCAAACTGTTGCATTCTTTCAGTACTGACCAAGTAATTTAATAGCTGAGGTTTACAGAGTCAATTTTCTTCTCAGTATAAATATCAATTATCTGTTACATTTAATGATTATCTCTCTAGTTTCACAATCACTTATGTGCTTGGCTTTGCATGTGAATAATCAGTGATTACAGCAAGACTTGTGTGTATAAACTAAACTGGGCTGTGACTTTGCAAGGCCCGAGAAGCTGGTGGTGATCCTGGTGCTAATCCAGCCTTGTGTGGCATTTCCTTGGAGTTTCCTGGCTGTGGCATCACTTGCCTTTCTCTCCTCTGCACTCAGGTTGCTGTGCTGGGGACAAAAAGGGCCACTCAGTTTTTAGCAGGTTTTTTGATCATAATCCCTCAGCCCCTCCTGCTGCTCCGGCCCCTTCCCAGCTCCGTTCCCTTCCCTGCACACTCCCTCAGTGTCTCTCCTGTCTGAGGGGCCCAGAACTGCCCCAGCAGTGCCAGCACAGGGACAGGCACTGCCCTGGTCCTGGCACAGCCCAGGTGCCACTGGTCTCTCACCCACCTGGGCACACCTGGGCTCGTGTCCATCCTCTGTCCCCAGCACCCCCACGGCCCTGTCCAGCCACTCTTCCCAAGCCTGTGGCATTCCATGGGGTTCCAAGGGTAGAACCCAGCACTTCACCTGTTGATGTTTGCTCAGTAACTCTCCATGGCACTAAGGTCAGGCTGACAGGCAATTCCCACCTTCCAGATGGACATCACTTCCGGTCACCCTGGCTGTCCCCAGTGGGCCAGGACTGCTGGTACATGGTGGAAAGGGGCTTGGGGAGCTCTTTGCCAGGTCCCTCAGCACCCTTGGGTGGATCCCATCTGCCCCATGGACCTGTGTGTGTCTGAGTGCTGTAGGAACCCACTGACCATTCCCCTTTGGATTATGGGGGCTGCATCCTGCTCCTGGCCTCCAGCTCAGGGGCTGGGCACCCTGAGAACAACTGGTGTGGCTATTTAAAGGATGAGGACAAGAAGGCATCAAATCCCTCAGCCTTTTCCTCATCCTTTGTCATTGTGTTTGCCCCCAGTGCAATAAAGGAAGGAAATTCTCCTTAGCTCTCCTTTTGTTGCTGATGTATTTATAGAAACGTCTTTAATTGTCTTTTATGGCAGTAGCCAGATTAATTTCTATCTGGGCTGGTTGGAGAGAGTCGTTCTAGTTGCACAGAGGGGTTTCCAGCAGAAATGCTGGGCATGGTCTGGATTGGGAGCCTTGGAGCGAGGCTGGGATCGATCTGGTTTGATTTGAACCTGTGCTCTCACAGACCTGATCTTGTGTTCTTCTCTGCACTCCTCCAGACTCTGCTGGGAAGCGGAAGAATTTTAATTCGGTTGCTGTAGAGCTGCTTTTTCTCTTCTCCAAAAGGAATTCGTGCAGGTTGTGGGCAGAGTTAAAGCAGCAGCCGCAAGGTGATTTACAGAGGCACAGTTTGGCCGAGGTGGTTCGGGAGCTCTGCTTATTAATTTCGTGAAGGAAGCAAAGATAAACTTTCCAGGACGAGCTCTCCCTTGGAGAAACACACCTCTTGCATGCACTCTGCTGTTTTGCTGCTGCTGCCAAAGCCGAAGCCAGGAGATGGCAGAATATCAAGGATTGATTAAGCGCAACCTGAGCCGGGAGTGGAAGGTGCCTGCGAGCAGCTCCCTTTGTGCCATCAGATAGCTCTGCACGCAGAGCATCTTGTGTTCGTCATTAACATTTCATCCCAGCGGTTACGACGCTTGTTTTCTGGGTCAGCCCTCGAATCCCTTCTTATTCCAGCCGGGTGTTTGTGGTTACCTCACTCCCAATCAATGCTGTGCTCGTCAGCCTTTCTACGGTTACACGTGGTGTCTCCAAGGGTCTTCTCTAAAGGGATGATGTCCCTCCTCCACCCCCCCATATTCAATTCAAATGGAGTTTCAGCTTTAAGTCAGAGCTTACTTAAAGCAATTATATGGCTGCTCGCTTGGCTTTTATAAATTACCGCTGGTGGTGAGGTTCACTGTACCTAATGCTGTCATTTGCTTGGTTTCCCTACAGAATGCCTGGGTTTCTTCACTTTCTGTTGATAACATCTGAATTTAGCTGGTGGGTTTTTTTACTGTTCAGTCAGTTAAACAGCTCCTTTTTTGCTGCCTCTTTTTATTCTTGGCACAGCCACACCGATGGGCATTTGTCGTCAGAGGTTGGGTCCTCCTGGAGGTGATCTCAGAGCATCTGGTCCTTGTTTGAACTCTTGTCATGACACAGAGGATCCCGTGGTGTAACATGTCCGTGGCATGTTGTGACACTGCTGTGCAGCCTGACTGGCTCTGTGTGAAGTGCCAGTTCTTGAACAGTGTGGTGAACGTGCCTCGTGCTGGTGACAACCCTCTCACCCCATGAAACCACACCGAGCAGGCTGGGAGTCGGGGGGGATGTTTTGTTGTGCTTTGTGTTGCCTTTTAATGCTTGCAGAAAGGGCACTGTGGCTTTACTGCTCTTGGGGGTAGCTCTGGAAATAAACAGAAGAGGCCCAGGGTCATAACACCCTTCCAAAAATTCAGAAATACAAAGTTATTGGATTTTTCTTTCTTTTTCCCCCCAGTTTTCTTTGACTGAAGGAGAGGGAGATTGTCAGTGAAGAGCTGCAAAGAATGGAGATTTAAGGGCCATAAACTGACGTCTGTGAGGAGTCCCTGTACCTGCCACAGACTAGGAAATCAGCCCTGGGTTCTCTACATTTTAATTTCAGGTGTTTTCCTCCTTGCCCACTAAGTGCTGCCTGCTTTCCTAGAGACTTTACTTTCTTGGGTTAGGGCTAGTGAGATTCATCTACTGAGGGGCTCCATAAATCAGCAGATTAACACTTCCTCCTCTTCCAGGCTGGAACACACTTGGCACATGTGGCATTTCCCAAATGAGAAACACAGGGAGAACTCTCTAAACCTCCTGCTTGGTCAGTGGGGCAATCATGCGGTTTGGAGGCACTGATAGAGTTTGATTCTCACGGTGAGAATCCTTCTGTGGGATCCCTCCAACAACTTGGGCCTTTCAGTTTCATTGTCAGCAACACAGAGACACAAATAGCTGCTCCTCTATGGTGGGTTCCTTTGTTCTCTTCCATCACCTCCCACTCTGCTTTTCCTCTTGCTCAAAGGTGACCTGCAAATGACTTTTTAAAAACTGGGCTTGCCACTCTCTTTAGCTTCATAATGATGTGTGAAAATAGCCCGAAAGGCTTGAAAACACTTTCCTGCACTTTTTAAAACTTCGTGTCAACTCTCATCTAATTTGGTTTTCTTGCTCTGGGGCTCCCGGGCTATTCTCCAGGTATTTATTATTAGCTCTTGCATCTTAATTCACTGTGTAGACCTGAGGAAACCAAAATATTAATTAGTAATGAAAATGAATCAAAGTTAACAAACTGAAGGCTTCCAGCAGCCTGAATAAACCCCTGCCTTATTTAATTGCTTAAATTTCACTTGTGTGATGGCACAGCTTTGATGGGTTTCTCCCTCCCCTCCCAGTGACTGGGAGCCAAGACGTCAAACAAAGCAGAAGGTAAAAATAATTGCCTTTTTCCTTCAACCTTCCCCAAACCTTTTGTGTTCTCTTCACTCATTCTCATCGTGGTTAAGAAGGAGTAAGTGTCAGACCTTCTTTTTTTCAAGCGAGTCACCTTTAGGAGCGTTGAAACCAGGATGACATCATGAGTGCAGAGGGTCGGGTGACAAACGACGGGAGGTGGGGAAGGTTGTGTTAAGTGACAAACGCGGTGGCTTTTCTGTCAGCTCCTGAAAAAGAGCCTTTCAGGTGAAACCAATAGTAGAAGCCTGATACTGAGTCTTTGTGTAAGATGCTTCTCCAGCCTGTCTGACCACTGGGTTATTGGTTTACCTGTGGTTTTGCTGGCTGCAGGGGTGCTCTGTGATGCCTTCAGTATTCTGAGTCACAGCTGATATTTTTGAGCTTGTAAAGCCTCGTGTTTCTACCGAGGGCAGTCAAAGCCATCCTTCTTCCTAGTAAACTTCCTAAAGATTTAATTTTTACTCTTCACATCCTGCCAGCCTCGGGGCTGCTGCTGTCGGTGCCTGGAGTTCAGGGGATGCTTCTGTCTGCTGCTTGCAGCGTGGTGCAGTTTGTGTTCCTTCCAACACGTAAACAGATCAATTTACAGTGTCTTCAGATGGTGTTTCCTCGCCTGTGTCTGCAACTGGAGCCAGTTTTATCTGTTGTGTTCTGGGTTTGTCCTTCGTGAAATAACAGGGCTGATGGATCCAAACTGCATCATAACTCCTCTTGGATTCTTCTGACAATGAGAATTTTTATCTCCTGTGCCCACAGTAATATGGTTTCTTGGTAGAGCAAGGTTTAATTAATGAGCCTGGCTGGTTCAGGCCACTGGAACCTTGATCTAAGTGGTGGGAAATTTTTTGCCTTAATCCCAAGATTTGCTAGAAACAGTTTGGCTTTCTGTTAACTTGTGCTTTTAGGAGTGTTCATTAAAATGTTTTGCCTACAGTCCAACCCCTTGGCCTGTTTGTGCTGCCTTGGC
The DNA here is from genome assembly GCA_035583185.1 of Anabacerthia variegaticeps. Classification (NCBI taxonomy): domain Eukaryota; kingdom Metazoa; phylum Chordata; class Aves; order Passeriformes; family Furnariidae; genus Anabacerthia; species Anabacerthia variegaticeps. The sequence continues at coordinate 1,911,148 of JAWWEW010000036.1, read as the reverse complement.
ATGACATTTGTATGAAGGGCAGGCAGAAGTAGTGAGGATGGTGGAATGTTAATTTTGTAAGGGATAGCAATGCTAAGCTACAGAAGAACCACACTGTGTCTCCAGCAGCTTAACCCACTTTCTAGAGCCATGATTCCTAAATAAGGCCTTAGGAAGGAAGGTGTCAACTCTGCAGCTCAGCTTCTCTGAGTGGTCCACAGATGGGCGTGGGTTGATAAATTGGAAAGTCAAGTTCCCAGCAGGAGAGTTTGGGATCTGATCAGAGGGATGCTCAGAATGGGCTCCCTACGTGTTAAATCTTCCCAGTTCCATTTTGGTCCACGTTAGTCACTTTTTTTCATACATCAAGCAACCCAAAATAACGTTTGGATGAAATCAGGGAGATTGATTTTTCTCTTCAACATTCCTCTACCAGCACTGGGATTGTTTGAAGCTCTGGGTTTGGTTCACCCCTATCTGTTTTTTCTTGTATTTTATGGTGTAGCTTTCTTCCAGTCTGTGTAACAGCAGAAGTGTTCTCTTTGCTGTTCCATTTGTGCTTCAGTTTTGGACATTGTGTTCTGTTTATCCTCCTCTCTGCTGTGTAAAGTAGTTCTTTACTCCATTGCTGCTGCTGTTTTTCCTGAATCCTTCCCTTCAGGAATCCCTGAGCCAAGCTACCTGTTGGTTATGTATGTAGTGGCAAAACCAGTGTATCTAAAAGACTGGAGGACAATGACTTCATTTAATTCCACTCTTTGTTGTTGTGATTGAGGTACCTTCCACCTTGCCATGGTTTTGATGAAGAAATGTGTTGAGATTGAGCATTATGGGTTACCTCTGCCTTTCTTGAGCCTTGGAGAGAGGAGGAAGCTGAGGAGCAGTTTGAACCAACTTAAAGGCAATTTAGACTTGGGTTTGCATGTTTAATTGGGCCTTATTGTGAAGCCTGCTGAGGGGATCACTGACTAGATAGCTTAATTAACCACATGAAGGACTGGTTAGTTGCTTTTGGTGGAATTAGGATGAAAGCTCTGAGGTGCTTGTTGCAGCAAGACAGTGCAAAATACTCATTATTTTACTTGCTTATCAACAGGCATCCGTTTAAACAGAGCTGTAGCTGGAGACTGTTACTTGAGCAAGATTCCTACTGACTTCAATAAAATGCATTGACATTGTAAGGACTTCATAATAAGATCTTTTGAGTATTAACAGATGGTCTCTGACTGCCTGAAACAAAGTTGTTGGGGCTTTTTTTTGGTTTGTTGATCACCGCAGGTATCTGGAAACCGAACAGACTTTGCCTTCTGGAAATCAGACCTGACTGTGAAACAAAGGGGGTTCTTTCTCCTTCCCTTTTTCTTGCTGCAAATTCTTCAGAGAAAACGTGGAAAATACAAACCGATTTCTGACGGTGTCTTATCACAAGTCTTTGGTGTTCAGCCCAACTTGGTGTGGCAAGACTTGCCCTGGAGGGGTGTGCTGGAGGCAGCCAACAAAACTGACTGACACCACCATCCCGTTCCAGCAGCAATCCAGGGATGGTCCCGCTGACCTCTTGTTTGAAGTGAAATTCTGCAGTGCCAGCAGTACAGAAGCCATGAAGGGAAGCAGTTTGTCTTTGCTGCTGCCATGGGCTGAACGAGCAGAGTCTCGACTGTTTTGAAAATGTTCCTGGTAACAGTTTTTCTTTTGTGTATTTGTCAGTTTATGTATTAGTTGCAGTTGTACTTTGCACAAACACTAATTAGACAGCCATCAACACTCAGGGCCAAAGGCTTACTAACAATGCAACTGTGATAGCAGTGTCTTAATTGGTTGAGTATAATTGTCATTAGGCAACGATAAAGACATCTGGGGCTCTGGAGAGAGATCAGCCTCCCCCTCCTCCTCGTCCCCAAATTTGTTCTGGCTATTGCTCTCCAACACAGTTGAGCTTTTTCAGATGAGACTCTGTGTTTTGACCAGTTTCCTGATGTTTTTCTCCTTATGAAATCGTCTGCCTCTTCAGCACCACTTCATTAGGGCCGTGCCCAGCCTCCCTCTCAGCTCCCTCCCACATGTGCTCCACACTCACCACCTGCTTCCCAGCCATCGTGGGACAGCAGCAGCTTTTAACCCCCACCTCCTTCTGCTCTCACTCAGGGGGGAGGGCACGAGCAAAATGTTCATCTCATTAGGACATTACTGCCAGGAAAAAGTAGGCAAAATGCTTTTGATTAGTGAGCAGGTATTTTTATTGCGGTGGGTTTGTAGATAACATATGAGTTTAATTCTTTGCAGTTTGTCTATGCCATGTGCATTCCATCTATTGTTGCTCCATCTCAGCAAGGTTTTTATGCGTTTCTGTAAAGCTTAAGCTGAATTTCCAGGCTAATTTTGACAGATATGGACATGCCTGTGCAGAATTACAGAGCTGGCTTGTTCTCGAGGAGGAGTATATTTAGAGAAATACAACTCTTGTCTTTCTCCTGCTGCTGCTTTTTATGCGGATGTACTGAAATATTCCAAAGAACAAGGACAGAGAGGAGTGTAAATCCATGAAAGAAGCTGAGTTATTGGGTGGAGAGTCTCTCTTGAACATCAGAGAAGGATAATTGTGTGTGTGAGTAGGGAGAGAAACACAAAGACCCAAAGCTGAGTTCCATGGATGGCACACCTTGGAAGGCACCAGGGAAGGGGTGTCAGGAAAGGGGGAAATTGGGGTTGTAGCAACAAGTCTTCTTCTTATGCTCAGGAGAGCAAGACTTTGAACAGCCTTTTTAAGTGAAGTAAAGCAGGAATGGTCTCTTGTGTTTGTTTTTTCAGATTTTGGGGTTGGTTTGTTGGGTTTTCACAGTGGAAGTGTCTTACCTTAGATGTTGAAGTATTTCCCTGCCACTGCAATAGATGTCTCATTGCACCCATCAGGGGGAAAAAGCAGCAACTGAATGCTGTTGGAATCAGAGCAAATAGAATGTATTCCTTGTTGGATTAAACAGGAAGGGAGTTTTGAGGTTTTTGGGGTTTTTTTTTCACTGCAGCAGAAAGTTGTGTGGGCATTTCACAGCCATCCTGGTAGAAAAAGCAGTAACTGCATGGGTTTGGAGTGCTGTGCATGCTCTTGGGCAGAAGACATGTGTTTGTGGTTATTTCACTGAGCAATCCAAATGAAATGTTCAGGGTAAAGTGTAAAAGTTGTGGTAGAAATGAATAGAAATCCTGACGTTATCTAGAACCAGGTTGTGTAAAGCTCAGCTTATTCTTCTCTCCAGCCATCTATATTGACAGGGCACATTTGCCAATTATCTGCAATAAAGCAGCCTTTTCATTTTTTTTTACAGCAAGGCCATGCTTTAATAGTTTAAAAGCCTTTTGTTGTGGTTACAAATTGAAAGTGTGCTGCTCTTTACAGCAGCATTAAAAGTGGGGAGTTGAACCATCAGATTGTTTAGTTCCGAATTGGATTCATCTGGGTTTGAAACCGCTCCAGTTCAGCCCTGGTGCAGTCCCAGTTGTGCTGGGGATGGGCACGTGGTGGTGGCCAGTGGAGCTTGTTGTGTCTCCCCATTTCCCCACACTGGTTCCCTGCCCACATCTAGACCTCCACTGGTGTCTCCAGCATGGTTTTGTCACACCTCTCCACATCCTGTAGGGACTGATTGCTGTGATGATGTGCTGGGAAGGATGGGAATGGTGGTGTTGAGTGGGAACTGGGGATACAGGAAGGATGGTGTCTTTGTGCTGTTCCTGAGGAACACAGAGCTCTTGTCCCATGGTGGGACTGCTGGCATTTCTGGACAGACAGCTGGAGGTGGGTTTGGTGGGTGCTGGCAGGGTGCTCCTGGCACAGGCTCTCCCTGTCCTCTGCCACGACAGAACTGGAGGGAGCACCATGGCCAGGATCCTGTCATGGATTGTTCCATAGTGTGTGGAGCCATTGGAGCACTCCTGGGTGCTGGGACAAGCTCTTGTGCCCAGCAGGGTCTGGCTGCAGGTGGGAGAGCAGAGGGGCTTTGTGGTCCACCTGAGGATGGTCTGATGCAGAGCCCACCGAGCAAAGACAGGTCCCAACACACCACAACCTCAGTCAAATGGATTTCAAGCTGCTGGGCAGAAGCGTTTGGTGGTTCTGCCCCAGTCTGAGCTCAGCCTAGAGCTGGTGCAGGTGGTTCTTCATGGACAAAGGACAGTTCAAACTGTGGAATTCTGAGATACAATGAATTGAAGCATTTACTGGGGTACTGTGGTGGTGGAGCTTTAATTCCAGGGTTGCGCTCCGTGTTACTCTGTGTGGGTGGTAGAGTGTCTGAGCCCTGGGCCCCTTGTGTTCTGTCCTGTGTAGGGATCCCAGATGCAGAGAGCTCAGGCAATTATCCTGCCTGTGTCCCTCCTTTATTCCTGCCATTGTTTTCTCCATCTCTGGCTCTCTTTTTACATCCCTAGACTGGACTATGTGAGAGCTACACTAGGAGGAGACGTTTATTTAGGGATGAAAAGGAATGTTCTGTCAGTTCTACCCGTATTTTATGTCTCCCTCAATACTCACTTTTCAGGGTCACTTAGGGACAAGAGTATTTTGGCTTCCCTTGGGAAAGGGAATCTGCTGCTCTTGGCATTTAGGAGAAGCTTGGAAACACGACCCCAACCAACCCTAACATAAGGAAACAGAAATCAGCTCACAATTAAAATGCTTCCCAAATGTTCTGTGTGCCTCTTGCTGAAGAGAACTGCAGCAGATCTGGGCAACTCCCTGTCCCACTGTGTCTTGTGTTCAGATTTTAAGATGAAATGAGCACTTTTCAGTTCTGCAGACTGAAGATATTTGTTGTGAACTGATCCGGACTTGCTCATCCAGTCCAACAGGAAACATTTTGCTTTGGGGAAGCTTCTCCCTGATCTGTTCTTTTTAAGTGGTGCTGCTGTAAATTGGAAATGAAAGCAGCATTCAGGGGGGTTGAGCCTCTTCAGCAGAAGGAGGAAAAGAGAGAAGTGCTGTCCCACCCTGTCCTCTCGTTTCCTGCTGCCTTACCCTGTAAAGCCATGGAAGGGACACCAGGTGACAAGGACACAGCTCCCCTCTCCTCTGAGCAGTGCAGAGAATTAATGTGCATCTCTGTCTCTCTCTGCCTGACAGATTTCACCTCCCCCCCCCCCCCCCGGGCACTTTAATTAGTTGTATAAATTGGAGGGTTTTCACCCAGAGGTGGTGGGAGTGACCTGACACAGAGCACCTGTAACCCGGTGCATGGCACTGCTCAAAGAACCTTTATTAAGCACTTTCCTTCATCTCCTGTGTAATTAACTATTTTCTTGTTTTCCTCATAAACCCCACACAGCCATTCCCAACCACCAGCCCTTGGAGGCTTGTAAGAATCATTCTTTTGTAACATTTTCCCCTCAAAAGTCAGGATGTAACAACAAAGCAGGGAGAGGAGGAAGCACCTTTGATTTTTCCAAAAGAATCCAAGTGTCAGCTATGGCAGAGAAAGCCATCTGAGCCTTTGACAGAGTTAATGTCACAGATCTGTCCAAACTGATCTTAAATAATTATTGAACTCTTCCAAATGGCTATTGAGCTGTGGTCTTTGGCCAGTCATAGAAGAAGCTTCTCTGCTTTGCCTGCAGCTTTTTCCCCTCTAAGGGTGTGTTGTATGGGCATGGATGGCCCAGAGCAGTTAATCTCTTGCCTGCTGTGGAACAGCCTTCATTCATTTAGACACATTCAATTTTGTCTGAGCAGTTTAGTTGTGCTTTTTTTTTATTTCCTCATTGACAAACTGATGTTAAACTACAGTTTTTGTGCTATTTTGGCGAGCCTTCTGCAAAGAAGGCAGTGCTGCCTTAATTCTAAAGACACTACTTAGCTGAGGTAATTAATTAGTCTTCAGAGATGTAGGTAAATCTGATCTGTTGATGAGGCATTGAGAAATTTCTTTCTATGAAGAGCAGTAGGTTGGGTGCTTGTATGGACAGATAAAAGCTCTGATTCAACAGCCTTTCCCTGGCACAACCACAGTCCCCAATTTTTAAGGACTACAGAGAAACAGTCTGAAGTTTTGCCATGATGTAATTTAGGCTCATTACTGATTACCTTTTTTCTGCTGAGCCCTCTCCCCTTGCCTGTTACTTGTAAAGTGGATATTGAGAGCTGGCAACCTGTGGTAACTCAGTTATGTGGGTCTTGTAGCTCCCATTTACCTGCCTCGCTTGATAGACTTGATGCCACATTCAATAAAAGGAAATAAAAGGAGCAAAGTGGACTGGCTTGTGAGCAGGGAGAGGATCCCTCCAGGAGCTGCAAATGGTGCTGAGCTCCAAGACACTTTTTGTTTCCTCCTCCCTTCTCCTGCAGCTCCCTCTTCTCCGACGTTGTTGGGTGAGTAACAGGCTTGTCTTGCAGATACACCTCGGGAGAAGTGAGGCTGTGGGACACCCGCAGCTGGGACTACACAGCCCCCCCCCTGGTGGCCGTGCACGACCCTGGCCACGCTGGACCTCGGCCACACGTCTGCTTTGTGAGGATAAACAGCTCCCTGGCCGTGGCAGCCCACGAGGACGGTGAGCAACCCCACCTCTCCTGCCTGTTAAAGGGGGGGGAAAAAAGGCTTTGCAGAAATGAAGCAGCTGTGCTCAGCTTTTTGTGTGTCTGTAATCCTGTGTATCCACACACTTGCTTTTATGTGAGAAAGTTGGCCAATAACCCTAAATGCATTAGGAGGCATTGGAACACAGCACCCATTAAAACTGAGCTTTAATTCCTACTGGAGCTGCTACACAAAGCTTGAGTGCCAGGCTGTAGTGCAGCCAAGCTATCTTAAGCAAATAACTTGTTTTGCTATAAAAATATTAAATATTCTTCCACCAGCCTTCTCCTCTGTCCAAAACTCCCTTGGGGTGCTGTGGAGCTTTGTTATGGGAATGGTGGTAAACTTGCATGTCTGATTAATCCACGTCCCTCTTGCTCTTGGCACAGTGTGGGGATGCACTGAAGTATTGTTTGCAGGGCTGGGTTATTATATACTTTGATTTAGAGAAATAAAAGCTTTGACCTAATATTTACTGAAGCACTAATAAAATCCTGGTTGTGTGCATTGTTTTAAATATCCTTAGAGATTTGATATAATGGACACCAAGGGCCAAAGACCAATATTTTCTGGATGTGGGAACAGCAATTAAAAAAGTCAGGTTTGGACCGAGATCTTGAACTGAGGGGCTCAGGCAGAATCTGCTCCTATCATCTTTCTTTAAAATCTGCAATTCGACACTTAAAATGTCTCCTGGTTATACATAAAGCATGTTTGTAAATTTAGAGAGCTTTGTACACATGCTGTCTTTGATCCTGGCATTTCTACAGGTGAAAACAAAGCGAGGGATGGATAATCCAGACCAAATTTTGTTATAAAAGTAGATTCAGTTCTTTATGTATTTGAAGAGTATCAGCATCCTTAGCTGTATTTCCAGCTTGGATCGTGTCAGAATGGTTTTCTGTGGCTAAAAATTGTTGATAGGCAACATTTTCTTACAACAGCAAATCTGGTATTACTCATTAATATTATTTACTCGAGTCACAGGAAATTATAACCCAGTGATAGTTTCAAGTGTTGGCTTTTTGTCCAGTGTGCCAAACAATGACTAGCAGAGGGTCTTTTGTTTGTTTTCTAGTTTCCCACTGACTAATGTAATAATTTGTCTGGGTTTTTGCCTGTCATACTCCTCGTTGTCAGTGCCGTGACTGAACTAGTTTGCATAAAGCTCGGCGTCTTTTATTCTTCTGGGTAGAAATTTTAATAGGCTCTGTGATATGGCAGTGACTCTGATTCGAGGAGCCTGGTCAGAATAGATTAGTTTCTATGGGAATAGGGAATTATAAAGACTGATTTTAGAAATGTTTACTAACTGCAAGCTGGAAGCACATATTTACAATTTGGTGGCGAGAGTTATTTTAAATTCGGGGAGGGAGAGGACGACTTTGAAGATAATGTGTTTGATTGTTCTTTGTTGTACTTTTCCAGCTCCCTCTTCTCTTTGTTTGTAAGTTTGACTAACACAGAGAAACCATCTGCTAGTGTTGGAGGTGGTGCTGTCAGGCACAGTCTAGACTTCCCTGTCGAATCCCTGGCTCCCAGACTTGTCCCGATAACATCAGCTTCTCCCAGTTCAGCAGAGCTCACGCAGAGCTGTCCTTGGCACCCGATCACAGGGAAGAGCTCCCAGGCACATCCTGCTCACCCCATGCCTGCCTTGCAGCCCTGCTTTGCTGCTTCCACAGTGGCCAACACTTCCCAAGGCATGGCAAGCAGAGCAAGGAGAAAGATTTGCCCTTGCTGGGATGCCCGCATGCAAAGGGAGTTGTGACTCCAGTAAGGAAAGGAAAATGGAGTTGTGGCTCCTGAGTGTTGGTGGTGGTGTCATCCTCTGAGAAACAAGCTGCAGGGAGAGGTAAATGAGGGAGAAATGGATGGGGAGCAAATGAAGTTCCCTGTGCCCGTGCCAGCGCTCAGTGGGGGCACTGGATGTACACCTGGGGCAACGGGACTTGGCAGCTCGATCCACAGTTGTGATTTTTGAATTCCAACCCACTGGCCTCATATTTCTTCTGCCTTGTTTCCTATTGTCAGCACTGGCAGCCCTCCAGTTTGATTTTACCACTAATTGTGTTGCACGTTACCAAACTGAAATGAATCAAATCAAAATGCTTTTCCTGGAGCATTAGATAAAGCAGGCAAGGGTTCTGGGTAATGAGCAGATGCTGCTAATGCAGGGACAGTAGAGGCCTTGCCAGGACTCCATCTGCTCCATGCTTGCCTGGCTTTGGCTGGCAGCCACAGCTTTTGGGAAACAGCAGTCTACTTTAGCCATCACTCTCCCCCCTGCGCTCTGGAGTTTCATAGTTTGACTTGAAAACAATGTGCTGCACTGAGAGAACATCCTTTTTTATTCTTCCCTTTAAATGCCATGTCCATCCTCATGTAGGCACAGCAGGGAGATGCTCCACTGCTGCCCTTCATGGAATGCTTGGAGATACACTGGGAGGAGTTGGTGGTCCTCCCCAAGTTGCAGAGCAGCTCCATGGAGCCAAGGAAGGTGGTTGCTGCAGGGATCAGAAGGGCTCCTGCTTGCTGGCAGGCTCCAGGAAGGGAATGTTGGCAGTGCTCCTTTTTTGGGGGCTGGAAATCTGCTGTCTTGTCCATTCTGGTGCCCTTAAAGCTGCCGGGGGGGGGCATTGTCCCTTCTGTGCCCTCCGTGCAAGAAACGGAGCAGGGGGTTTGGTGCCTTCCCCTGAGTGCCAGGACATGCCCTGGGAGAGAAGAAAAAGGGAAAAACTGGCTGAGGGGAAGGAAAAAGAGCTTGAAGGAAACTGCAGGAGCGAGTGGGAGGACAATTATTCCCGTGGGATACAGGTGGCTGAGGGGGCAAACATTTGGTTTGGGTAAGTGGTGTGTGATTTCCCACCACAGCCAGGGAATTGTGCCTCTTGCATCCCCAAGGTGGGAATGAAAGACACTGTCTTGTCTGTGCCTTCTCTGAGGGGCTGTCCAGGGGTGGTGTCAGGTGGAAATCCCTGTGAGGAGGGTGGTGGAGGGAAAACCTGGCAACATTTGGTGGAAACTTGTGTGGTGATGGAAATGGCAAGGCAGGGCGTAGCACTGGGGTCTGGTGTCTCACTGTGCAGGACACTGAGTGCCTGCTGGGAGTGAAAACAAAGGGGAAATGTTAGTGAAGGAACTCCAAGCACCTGCTGAAGGTAAATTGGCTCCTCTGTCTTGAAACGTTTTGGGGAAAACTCAAAATTCACAGTAAGAGGCTTTGATACTCCAGGCTGGTGCTCATTTCCACCCATGTATTTCATCTGCTGTTTGTACTTCAAAGACAGATGATATATCTGAAAATTATAGGGAAATAAATTCCTGTTCCCACTTTGAGGATGAAAATACCTGTAAGAAATCACAGATTTGGAAGGAACCCACAAGGGTCATTGAGTCCAACTCCAGGTGTTTTCAGAAGAGGAAAAGGAGTTTTATTTTGTTTAAATCAATGTCGAGGTGACAAAGCCACAGCTCTCAAACAGGAAAAACATGGGGATGATGTGAATTAAGCAGCTTCTGGCCTTCCCACACAGTCATGTTCAGAAGCTGAAGTGAAAACCGTGAGCACATTTGGATTCCCTGCCCCAGCACAGACAAAATGCTGTCTTTGCTTATTTTCTTTGTGGGTTGTTTTTCAGATAATGCACATGTAAATCTCTTTACATCTTCCCCAAGGCTGACAGCAGCCACTAGCTGACAGCAAATGCCTGCCTTACCGTGGGAGAGCTGATGCAATGGGTCATGAGGCTCTGAGCAGGGATATTCCACACCAGGATCCAGCCCTGCCTCCCTCCCCGAGCAGGTAGCACAGGTGGGCACCTCTCCTCTGTGTGCCCAGCTCAGGAGGGGCTCTGCCAACCCCTCTTACACTGCCAAACACAGCCAGTATAATATTTACAAATGAGATTTAACACTATTTGCCTCTGTGTTTGTGCTGCCTTTCCCCGTTGCAGGATTAGAGGATTTTTTAGGAAAAGAAATACTTCTTTTTGGTTTGGTTTTGATTTGTTTTGTGCTGCCTGTAGTATGTGAAAATAGATGTACAAAGCAGCTTGCAGGATGTCTTTTGTGCTCCCAGCTGCAGAGAGGAGACAGGCACTTAATGGAGAGAGAAGAGCCTCCAGCCATCCACCTTTGATACAGCAAGAGGCTGATGCCTCCTAAATTTGGAGTTCAGTCAGGATCAGCAGTGCACTGTGTGAGTCACAACAGGCTCGTGTTCAATGTTTTATCCAAGTACCTTCCAATGTGGAGTGAATTGCAATAAATGGACCTTTCATCAGGCCCCAGTTCAGCAATATATTGGATTAGAAGTTGAATTCTTTGTGAAATCTGGGACAAAGGGGTGAACAGCAAGACTGGTGCAGTGATTGTCACGTCGAGTGTCAGCGATTGCACCTTTGTCTTCAGCTTCTTGCACTTGTTTCCTGGAGCCAGGATCAAATCTAGGCAAGCTGGAAAGCCTAAACCCTTCTGGGGAGTTGTTGCTGGAGTTCAGTTGGAATAATCACAGTTGTGGTGCAGATTTTAGCATGCAGTGCTAGCTTTGCCTATCAGTTTGTTTTAATGGCTTTCGAACACTTTCAGGGTTTCAGTATTAGAAAAATAAAAAGGAGAGTGTGTGTTTGCACCCTGAGCTTCACCCTAGCAGGGAGATTGCCTTGGGAATGAAGCACTGGGGGCAGGAACAGGGAGTGTGGAGCAGTGATCTCATCTGACTGGTGAATCTGAGCCCTGATATGTTTATGTTGCCATGCTAATAACTCTGACTGTGCTGTGGAGGGTTTTTTGCTCTTACACAGACATGATTGACTGTTGCAAAGGCTTGCACACTCGTAAATACATTTTGCTGTTTGTGCAGTGAAAGGCAGAATATTCTGAGTAGCACTTTCAGCTCTACCTGTTGATAAATCCAGTGGGATGTTACTTTTTCTTTGTAAAGCTTGGTATTGTTTTCCTGCTCTCATGCAGGAACTGGACTCGGTGATGCCTGTGGGTTCCTTCCAACTCAGGATATTCCATGACCTTTCCCATTTACTCCTTACTTTGTGCTCCTCCATTGCATGTGCATTTGTGACCTTACAAGTCGCTTGGTTTGTTGATATCACCAGGGGTGTTTTCACCATATTGTGTATCAGATGTTGCACACACTGTGCTTGCCTGATAAAATGTTGTGGTATTTTGGGCAGATTGCTATTGAACATGTGGTTAAAAACAAAAGTATCTGTCTTTAACCCATTTCACTATTGCATGAGCCATACTCCCTGTCTTGTCTTTGTGATGTTTGAGGTGCAGTAATGATAACTGCGACTTGTCCAAAATTAGAGAGCAGAACTCTGAATTCTGGGTTTCCCACTTTGCTCCTGTGGTCAGAAGAGGGTTCTTTGGCTTGAACATTTTGTTTGGTATTTTCCAGAACTTCCATACATTAATACTCTCTTAAAACCAGTGAAATGCTCGTCATAGACGTGTAAACAAACTAACTTCACTGAAAGCAAATCAACACCTTTTTCTCCCCCCTCACAAAAGTGGGATAACTCTTCTGCAAAATGAAAAGTGCAAATCCTCCTGCCTGGTGGAGCTTGGCAGGGAGATCCATGTCTGACCAAAAAGTCCCAAGATCTGGGATCACCACGGTGTTTTTATCACTGCTGGGGGTTTATTTGCTCTTTCCATCCCCAGTCCTGGAGAGGAGACCTTGTTTTAGGGCAGGCCCAGGGGTGCTGCTGCTGCTGCTCAGCCCCACTGCCCCTTTGGGTCTCTAACTGGTTTGAAGCTAAGTGGGTGCAATACAAGCCCCCAGTCTGGTTTTCAAACCCAGTTCAGCAGTTATTTACCTTTCAAGCAATTAACATAATTACCATTATGCTAAGAAGTAATTTTGGGAAGTTCTGCTCCGAGCCCTTACGACTCCATCGGGACAGTTTTAGTCGGGACTTATCTTTTTGATGGAAGCCTAATTGCAGTTTTGGCTTTGTGTAAACAAACAGAGGCGGCTAATTGTTTAGGCAAATAGCAGATTAATTTAAATATTCATCCCTAATAAAACAAAAATGGTCCCCATTATGGTCCTCATTCCCATGGTGAGGAATATAAATATTCAGAGGGAGTGCCATTAGACAGGGATCTTAAGGATTATCTGCATTATTTCACATGGGTAGCACTTTCCAGATACCAAATAATCTTTACAAAAGCGAACATAAATCAATTTAAACTCATTTAGATACCATTTCACTACGTGCAGTTTCATTACCACACTCTTGCTTCACCTCCTCTGGGACTGGGGGGGAGTGTTTGCACACTGGCACCGGTGCCCATCCACAGCTGCCTGTCAGGGCTTTTATGTCTCCTTTGAAGGAAGAGCTGCCATTAATCATTTCATCATTAATGCTGCAGTTGAGGGAAGGCTTCTCCAGCCCTGCCTGAAGATTGCTTCTCCCTTAATTCAGTGCAAAGGTGGCCCAGAAGGCTGCAATTCCACCCAGCCCTTCTGTTCCCTCAGCCGCTCCTCATTGCCTCGGGTTGCTCTTACCCAGATTAAATGCACCAGGGTTTTAAACACAGTGCTGGGGAAAATGCAGCTACAAATATGGTGAGTTTTGGCTTTGCTGCTGTATCCCTTGGGATTTGTTTTCACTCCTGTATCCCTTGGGATGTGCATTCTGTAGCTTTTTAGATCACAGAATCTCCTGAGTTGGAAGGGACCATCAAGTCCAACTCCTTGGCCCTGCTGAGGACACCCCAAAATCACACCATGTGCCACGATTTCTCCTGTATTTTCTCTGTTTCCACAGCATCAGGATAAGGAGCTTTGCTGCTGGTTGTAAACTCTTTAAAATGGTGTTAAAATCCCTGACCTGTGTGTGCAGAGCTTCGAATTCTTCACTTGAAAACTTTTCTGGGTGTGTGGCAAAGTGACTTAAATCTGAGTGTGGGTTTGTCCTTGGTGTTTTTTGTGATACTTGAAGACATGTTTATAGTAGAACAAAAATTCAGGTGTCTGTTTAAATCTGATCTTGTCCAAACATGGAAATGTGAGAGAAGTCAAGGGGTCTTCCTCAAGGTGGGTACTGATGTTATTGGAAAGTCAAAAATTAGGAATTACTACAGAGAGCAACAGAGCCTGGAATCAGAGTCAGAGAATAGTGTGGGCTGGAAGGGACCTCAAAGCCCACCCAGTGCCACCCCCTGCCATGGGCAGGGACACCTTCCACCAGCCCAGGGT
>JAWWEW010000036.1:1881741-1897275 GCA_035583185.1 Anabacerthia variegaticeps | reverse complement strand
CAGGGTGCTCCAAGCCCCATCCAACCTGGCCTTGGGCACTTCCAGGGATCCAGGGGCAGCCACAGCTTCTCTGCCCAGCCTGTGCCAGGGCCTGCCCAGCCTCACAGGGAAGAATTCCTTCCTAATGTCTAATTTAAACATTTCCTCCTTCAGCTGAAGGCCAGAGCACACAAAGTTTCCCCTGAACCTGTTCCTTGGTTGGGAGGAGCAGCAGCATCCTGAGGTTCTGCTTTCCTGCCCTACAGCCTCTTTTCTCTCCATTCCCTTTCTTCCATGAGATTTCACCCCTACACCTTTAAACGCTCTTGGAAAGCTTTGCTGCGTTCTAAGATGCCACATAATGGTTGTTTTCTGGTGTCCAGGAACCATTAGCATCTGGAACGTGCTGCTGGGGCAGGAGCCAATCCATCATTACCAGCACAACCAGAGGGTCCAGGCTTTAGCTCTGGGTGCGGAGGGCGCAGCCGTAGCCACGGCGTCTGGCTTCGAGGTGCGAGTGGAAACCCCCAGTGACAGAGGCTTCTGGCAAACCACAGCAACCTTTGAAATCCAGAAACTGGTGAGTCTCCAGCCTGCTCAGCTCTGTTCCAGCAGCTCCTTCCTCATTGGGTTTGGTGCAGCAGAGAGGGATCTTGTGGAAGTCTTAGAGGAGTGTTGCCGGAGCTCGATAGCGGCGTTATCAGCTGGGGGTTCTGGCTGTGGAGCAGGTTAATGGATGAGCCTTTCAGCACTGAAGAGCAAGGGTGAAATGCTGGCTTAGGCTACGAGTGAGAATGAACACAAGTCCATATGGTGCAGGAGGTTGGCTGGTTTTAATTATTTTTTTTTTTAATTTTTTTTTTGTCAACATTAGGTTGGCTCATTTTGCAAATCAGTTTTCTCGCGTAGAATTGGAGCTGAAACTCCAGGTCTCCTTCCAGATCAACACTGCCTGATTAATTCTGAGGCAGGATATTGCAGGAGAGCTAATAGTATCACTTGTGAAGCTGGAACTCTGTGCAGCTTCTTCAGGTTGCACCTTCTGTCACTGAAGTTTTGAGACTATTTTAATTAAAACCCAAAAGCTGTCCCATTCGCTGAAGTTTTATTGTGTCTTGGAGTATCAACTTTTATTGGAAAGGGGAAGGAAGTGTGCAGGAATAAACCGAGTATTGCAGCTCTCTCCCCTTGCAGGAAGTTGACTTCACAGCTAATGGGTGTGAAGGGATTTAAACCACTCCTGATTAATCCCCTCTTCCAAACCTAGGTTAGTCTTGCAATACCTAAAATATGTGGGGATTTTGTTTATTAAGAGGTTTTCCAGTAAACCCACCACCCATTCCATTGGAGCTGGATCCATTCTACTTTTGGGTCTTGCTTGCTGTCTCAAGTCAGTTTGTCCCATGGGACACACAGATTCCACACTGTCTTCAAAGGCTGGGTTAGAAATCAACTGTTAAGAAGCTTAAACCTTCCCATGGTGAGGCTTTTTAGCTGGATCTTCCATTATTTACTGAAATGGGAAGAGCTACATCCTCATGGTCTTGTGACAGGAAGTTGGGGAGCTCCATTTGGGCTGTCCCAGAGTCATGTGGTGTGTCTGTTAATTTAGGGTAACTCTGCATGATTACAGGGTGAACATCAACTGCTCCATGTGAGTGGTGTCCCTGTGTTTCCTCTTCTGGAGCACCTTATCCACGTTCTAGCCACAATATTTCCTTTTGTTTTAACCTTGGGGTTCTCTGCCCTTCAGCTGAATGAGGGTGTTAAGTACTGCTCCTTTCTCTGGGGTGACATTTTGGGATGTTTTATTGTAATGTGCTTTGATTAGGGTGGTTTGTTTTTTTTTCAATGGACTCATTCTAAAGACTGTGAACTGAATTTCATCCTAGTAGCCAAACTAGCAAAAGTTCAGAAATAAAATCCTTGGTCTTTGTCTGAAATCACTCCATCCCTGGGATGACACGAGACAGCCAGTAACCACACATGGGTAGCTTGTTCAGTTCAACCCGTGGCAGTAGAGATGTGAAAGAATTTGTGCCTGTATTAAAAATAAAAAGTCTGCTCTTTTTAGGTCAACTTCCTTAATCTGGTTCCAGATGTTGCGGGGAGCCCCGTGGCAGTGGCAGCTGCAGAGGACATTGTCTATCTCCTGAAGGCAGAAGGTCCTGGCAAGATCCTCCATTCTGTCTATGGCCAGCCCGTCACCTGTCTGGATGTGTCTGCCCACGAGGCTGCCTTTGGGATCAAAACCTTTGGCTGGTTGTTGAATGAGCCCAACCAGGTATTTAATTCCCTTTTGGTAAGATTTTCATACCTCTGTGATTAGCAAAGTGCTCTTCCTTCCCTGCTCTCCAGCTGTAGAGGGAAGACATTGTTTTAGTGCAATAATCTGAGGCTTCTTTGTGTTCTTCTGGGCTGAAATGAAGGGTTATTGTCTGAGTTCACTGAAAACCCTTTGCAATCTCTGCTCCTCAGCAAGGCCCAGCTCACCTGCTTTGTGCTGCATCAGTGGCAACTTGTCTCAAAAAATCCCAATAAACAACCCAAAAGCCCCAAACACGCCTTTTGGTGAGGCATCTTGAGCAACTGTGCAAATGTGTGATCGTGGGAGGAGAGGATGAGTTTTAGGCTGTGCTCTGGAGTAGTTGAACTGAGGTACTTCCAGTTTGGTGAGGATGGTGTGACCTGGATTAAAGGAAGGAAATTGTAACTGAACTGAGTTACTTCCCGTTTGGTGGGGATAGTGTGACTTGGACTGAGTTACTTCCAGTTTGATGGGGATGGTGTGACCTGGATTAAAGGAAGGAAAATTATAATCCTGGGTTTGAAGCTCCCTGTGGCACAGTTTGCTGCTTCTTCAGCACATCTGAGCAGGGTAGAGCAAAACCACAGTGGTTTTGTGGCCCTGCTGAAGCCCCATGGCTGAGGGAATGCTCCAAGGGGCTCTTGTGGGATTGCAGACCCAAATAGGGAACACAGATCATAAACCCATGGAATGTTTGGGCTGGAAGTGGGACCTTAAAGCTCATCTTGTTGCACCACCTGCCATGGGGAGGGACACCTTCCACTAGCCCAGGTTGCTCCATGCCCTGTCCAGCCTGGCCTTGGACCCTGCCAGGGATCCAGGGGCAGCCACAGCTTCTGGGGGGTGTTGGAATCCTACCTGAGATCCCAGGTAAGTGATGGCAGCTCCAGGACAGGGACCAAGCTGTGGAGAGACCTGTCTCCAGATGCTTGGAGAAGAGTTTCTGTCCCTTTCCTGCATCCTGCCTCACTTTGCCACTCCCTAATTTCATTCCATTTCTGTGCTGTACTTCAGACCTGTGAAGGACTGTCAGCAATGAGGGGAGGAGAGTTCTTCAGGCAGGTGGAGAAGGAGCAGGAGGTGAGCACCCAGATGAAAGGAGCTGTGGTCTGTAGTGTCAAAATGCAGCATTTTCTGTGGCCAGTAAGTGGAACAGGAAAGCTTTGCTTAGGATTTCCTCCGTGTGAGGAATAAACCTGTCCAGCTGCATCTCATCTCCCCTTCAAACCCTTGTTCTCTGGGGAGGCCACCACAAATAACCACCTTTAGGGCTGGGAGATGCTGCCTTTATTAATTCCTTTGCTGTCCTAATCCAGTTGTTTTTCCCTGCAGAGGTGGGAGGTCAGAAGGCAAAATTGCCTCATTCAGGGGCATCACCTCTGCAACCCCCTTTGTGCTTCCTAAAGGAACTCTGGGCTCTGGAAAGCCAGCCATCTTTCCTAACACAGTCCTGAACTCCTCCCTGGCAGGTTGTGTTAAACCCTGCATCCTAATCAGGGCGATGGGCCGGGGGGTGTGTGACAAGGACACTTGCCTGGCACTGCTGCTCCAGCTGACATCACGCCGGAAATTAATTACCACTGTCTCTTATGATAATGACTCGCCCCGCGCAGACGTGGAGGGACTCTGCCTTGGCTGATTACTCTGGTCACAAGCTGACAATCTGTCTTGGGGAGAGCTTTCCATCTTGGAAGTGCAGGGCTGGAGGATTGCAGCCCCCGTTGCTGCTGGCGGTGTTTCTCACTCCAGGATTCTCTTTGTTTTCCTCGGGGTTGTTTTCCTTGGGAGTGAGCTCCCAATCCCCGTGCTCCTGCCTAGTAACCTGCTTTCTGCTGGAAGTGGTTAGGGAAGCCAGCATCCTCCCTCTCTCTGTTTTTAATCCTTTTCTAATTTTAACCAAATTTTGACAGCGGAGTTGAGATCTGAGGCATACATTTTGTAGGATCTTTTATGTCAGAGAGGAAAAAAACATCAAATCCGTGGCCTAGACTTGCCTCCTGTCAGATGACAGACATCCCTGCAGGAAGGAGGGGAGAACAGAAATGCTTCAGCTGCAGGAAGTTCAAGCATCAGACAACCCAAATATGCTGCTGTTTCTTGGAAGTTTGTCTGGCTATTGCTCGTGGAGCTCTTTTTTTACATATGAAGCTACAAAAAATTCCTTTAGAAAGGGTTATTTCAGCTGTGTTAATGTGGGATGAACTGTTTCCCTTAAATTCCAAATTCTGGGAATACTGTGTTCCCATCTGGGCTTGTACATGTGTAATAATAAAGCCCAGGTAATGAACCCCAGGGAAAACCTGGCTTTTCCTTCCTGGTGCTCCTGACATCCAGTGGGCATTCCCTGAGGGGTGATGTGAAGGAATAACACCACCTCCCCCCTTGTCACAAAGTCTGGGTGCTCACACGTTTGAATTTTGGGTTTGAAATCAAACCCACAGGTTCAAGAGCTGGCTCTGTGAGGATACAAGCCTCATGTACAGGCAGCATGATGAATGTCAGGGTTGACTTCATCGGGTTTCTGATGCAATCCTCCCCCTCACTGTGGGGTCTGACCAAAGCTTTTCTCATAGCTGGTGGATTTAGAACCTCCCATGTGCTCTCAGGTGGGTCTGGCCTCCTGCTGGAGCTCAGGCGAGCTTTGTGGGTTATTTCTTGAGATTTAGAGGTGCTTTATGCTCTTGGGGTGGGGAAACCCCCTCAAATCCAACTTTCTCCTGTATTTAAAATTCAGTTCAACATTTTTAACACTTTCAGTAGTGATAAAAGACAGTGAACGTGGGAGGATTTGGGTATTTTTCCCACCAAAGAAGCTTCAGAGAGCGTGCAAGGGAGTTTTTGTGTTAGGTGTGCTATCTGGCACAGCTCAGTTTGGGGTTTGGTTGCTCTGTGCACAGATGTGAACCTGGTTTCAAAACAGGGAGATGGGCAAGAAGGGAGTGAAGGGATGATTTCAGAGCCTTCAACTTAGAGACAGAAGGCTGGGTATGCTGAGATCAGCTGCCCTGGGAGCTGTGTGTTGGTGCTGTCACTTCTTCAGCTGTTTGGAGCTGGTAATTGGCTCGAGCTTGAAGAAAAGTGTTCAACCTCACCTGACTCTTCTGAGCAGCCACTGAAATCCTGCCTGGGTTTGCTTCTGGCTTTAATGTTTCTGCAGAATTCTCAGCTGCTCACTGATGTGAGAGTCTCCAGTAGAATTAGCCACTGTTGTGAACTAATAAGGAGTGAAAACCAAATTTTAGATCACAGAATCACAGGATGGTTTGGATTGGGAGGGACCTTAAAGCTCATTCAGTCCCAATGGGCAGGGACACCTCCCAGTAGCCCAGGCTGCTCCAAGCCCCGTCCAGCCTGGCCTTGGACACTTCCAGGGATGTGCACCCACAGTAAATAACTCCTTAAATTGAATTTCATTCTCTCAGTCACTCTTGGACAATATATTTAGGTCATAGCTGCTTTATATAAGCTGTTATACCTTTCTTGCACCTTATTTTAACTAAAATCCTTCTCTTTAACTGGGAAGCTGCATTGTCTTTTTTAGTATTGTAATGTCCCCAGTTCTTACTGAGTTCCAAAGACTTCCAATTTTTTTTTATTAATCTTCATTTGTCTTCTTTAAAAAGTATAGAGTTTTGGGTTTTTTCCCACTTTGTTAACCTCTGTGACCCTTGTAAATAGCCCAGTTTTCAATAAATTAATCTTTATGAGCTCTTGTTTTCATAGTAAAAGGGCAGGGCTTAATTTGAGCATATGGGACGTGCCCAAACATTTCTCTTTGGGGAGCTGCAGGACTGCAGAGTGTCAGCAGAACTTTGAAGGTGTTGAAAGGTGTTTTAAACACCTTTTTCTTTGTAAACTGTTTGGTATCCTGTCACAGAGACAGAACTCTCTGAGGACCTCAGTTGTGTCAGGCACTACAAGAAACAGAGTCAAGCAGAGAGACCAGAACTTTCCCTTGCCTAAATTTTGCATGATGGATTGATCAGATCAGAAATAATTTTGCAAGTTAAAATAAATAACTCGATCCATTTTCACTGGCTAATATTGGTGACATCCTGCTTTTCTCCCCTCTTTGTACAGTGGTGTGAGTGCCTCAAAATTGGCACAGGGGCTTAGGTGGGTGTCTCAGGTTTGGCAAATACAGCTGCCAGCACGTGCCATGAGTATTCAAGGTGGTGTGAAACCAAGAGAATTACTCAGTTTTTAATAATGACCTCACTTTTCCTTTCCCCTGCCCTACCCTGCGTTGGGCAATAAGCATTTCTGGGGCCAGGACTCATTTCTTAGTGAGTGGGTGGTTCGGTGGGTAAACACAACCTCCCTTCAGCGGGCACTGGAGCCTCCAGCCACGAGTGAGACGAGTGTGGTGACCCCATTCCAGGTCCTAGCAGACATCTGTGCCCATCCCAGGCCCATCCAGGCTGGCAGAGTCCCGGGGGCTGGCAGTGGCCGGGGCTGGAACAGCGAGGGCTGCAGGTGCGTTGGCAGCGCCGCCACAAGGCTTGGCTCTGCTCCTCCCCACCAGCTTGGAGTCTCACTTTGGAACTCAGGGCAGGGGAAAACTTCAAAAGGGGGGGAAAAAACCAACAAACTGCACTTGTGTTGAGCTCTGTGGGTGACTCTGCAGCAGGTGGAGGAGCGGGAAGCTGCTTTCCCTGCTGGCTTTGCCACGAGCGGTCGGGGCTCTGGGGTGTCTGCGGGTCCCTGAGCGTGGCTCGAGGCTCCTGGGGCAGCTCAGCCCGAGGGTTTGCCAGCCTAAAGTCACCTCCAGGATGGCATGAAAGTCAATTTTCCACATGCCCCGAGGAGCCACTGCCTTACCAGCTTTACACAATGACTTATATCTGGCAAGAACCTGCAAAATAGTCTCTCTGGCTGATTGTCAAAAATTACATCATATTGGAGTAAACTGCTTTTAAATCAAACATCCATTATTCATGGATATTAACTGCTTTTTTTATTTATTTATTTTTTTTCCAAGCTGGCTGTTTTGTGTTTGATTTACTCTTTTTCTTTCTCTCTGATTGTCTGTCTGTCTCCCTCAGCTGCTCCTTTTAAATCTTAGCTCATCTTGGAATTTATGGAGCCAGAACACTTATCTGTGTGCGCAAGGATCAACGTGCTGACCCTGCATTTGTTAACAGTGGAATTGTTTTTGTTGTTGTTGCAGCGTTATGTGCCATATTTACAGTAGGCAATCCAATACATTTGCACTGGGAAACTGTGCCCCTGAGGCTTGTAAACTTTAAAAATATTCCTTTACCACATCACTTTAGGACTAAAATCCAAACTTGCAGCGGTGTGGACCATATGTTGTGTTTAATTTGATGAGTTCTGCCACAAAGGCATGTGGAATTGCCTTCCTGCTTGTGTAGGTACCCTCTGAATTGGATGGGTTGGATCTGAGAGAAAAACAGATCCCTTTTTATTTGTGGTGGACTTGAAATCTGACGACCCTGTCTTTTGCTGGCAGTATTTGTGTGTATTCAGGCAATGTTTTTTCCAGCTGGCAGAGGGATGGACAGAAGGAAAAGGGGAGAATAAATGAAAATAAATGTAAATTCTATAGCCAGGCTTGCTGCTTGTTCCTCTGCCTCTTTGAGCAGCTCAGGGTTTGTTTTATTTTGCTCTTCTGTCTCTGAAGTGACAGAAAGCTCCATCCTAAACGATTCTTTCCGAAAAGGTGGTTCTTTAATGTATCCTGTGTGTTGTTAGTGAGGAAAAGGATGTAGGTTTGGAGTGTGGTTTCACAGTGACACTTTTTGCTGGTATTTATCATCCTCCCTTTGGTATTTCAGCTAAATAGGAACTGAAAACACAGCACACACAGAGTGCTTTGCCCAGCTCTGAGGGAGAGCTGGGTCTTTGTGGCCTTAAGTTTGGAGGGGAGGCAGGAGTGGGATTGCAGAGGGAAAGCTCTTCCACAGAGCAGTTGTGTGTTGGCTCTGGGCCAGGACAGTGGGTTGGACACCCCTGCTCTTGTTGAAAGTACCACAGGCTCTTTGATAACAAGTGCTCGGGGATTTGTTGTTTTAATGTTCCGTCCAAAAAAGACATCTCCAACAACCCAGGATCCCAAACCACCTGCTGGGGTCTTGGACACACATGGAAGAGTTCCATCAACAGCATTTCCTTCAGTTCCTTGGTTTTCCTTGGAAGTATCTCAAGCAGAGTACATCGACCACGCTTGACCTCACTTAGCTGCACGGTGTAACAAAGCTCCCAGCTCAGCTCTTCTGGCTGCAGAGACTTTCATTCTTCAGGAATTAATTGGAGTCATCTTTCAGGAGTTCTTGGACAGCTCTGAAAGAGAGTTCCCTGTCCCCACTGCTCTGCAGGGCCGGGCACTGCACTGACTTTTCCTTTCTTCCCTTGGCTCGTGGGTTTTCCAGCTTTTTGGAGCATCCATCCAAGAGTGGCCACAGGTTGAGCCTTGCCCAAGTCACCCAGTAAAGAGGGAAATTAGTCTAATGCACTGCCTTAACAAAAGGGAGAGCATGAGCATGAATAATTAATAGCACTAGTCTGTGGCAGTGGATAAAATGAAGTCCCATTTGCTCAGCCTTATTAAAAGAGAGAGAGGGAGAGGGAGGGATGGTAAAGGTCGTTAAGGGACTTGTAACATGCAAAGAATCGCCTCCGAGATGGATAATGTGTTTTCTAATCTCTGTGGTCTTTAACTAAACATAATGGTGGAGGTACTCTGGCTATTTCTGGCTCCTTGAATTATTAAGCATTCTGGGAGATTGGTTGGCTCCTGGCCAAGAACTTGGACTTTTCATTTGGCTGATGTTAATAGGTAACACTCTTTATTCTGTGCCTTGGGTCCCCGTAACATCTGCCCGGGGCATTGAGTGCTTCTCCTCCCCTGTGTCCCCCAGGTCCCCCTGGGGACAGGCATCTCGTCAGTGTCTTATCCCAGGACACTTCATTTCACACCCAAGTGCTCCTGGGTCACTTACCTTCACTTGGTACCTATTAGGTCACTGCTCTGGGGTGTCCATTATAGGATTATAAATACCTTTAAAAGGGTAATCCCTTTGCAGTGTGCATTATAGGATTAGAAACCTCCCAAAGATCTCGGGCTTTATCTGCCCTTTAACACACAGGCCCTTATTTCAAGTCCCTATTGACCAGGTATTTCCATTCTTTCTCCTTGGCCTTTGTAAAGAAAATCCTTCTTGCCTTGGGATATTATAGGAGATCTCATCAGAACCTCGGAATTGTCCTCAGTGTGCTTTTAAACCCCTGTCTTCAAGAAATCATTATTCAGACTTAGAAAAAGCACCCTGAGTGCTTTTGGCTTCCTTGCCTATCAGTTTGTCACGAAAACATTTGGAAATTCATTTGCAGAGCGTGAAATTGCTCAGGACAAGTTGAATTTAGAGACAGACGAAACCTGCATGCTGAAAGCCACAAAGAGGATCTTCCACTGGTGGGGCTAATTGGCTAGAAATACGTGTGAGCATGATAACATCTCAGATAAATTTTATTTTAACACTCAGTGTCATTATTGATTTAAAATGGGCAATCTTTAAAAGAACAGAGACTGGCATGAGAAGAGAAGGAATTGGAGGCGATAAGAGATAAGACAAAAGCTTTTCTCCCATGTTTGTGGATGTGAAGCTTTATAGTTTTACAGATTCTTAGCTGCAAATGCTCTAAGTTGGTGGCCACCTACAAGTTGTGTGAGGAGAAGTAAGTGATTGTTCAGCTGGTGGTACCTGTGAGTTGTGCCCCGGGGCTGGAATTGAGGTGCAGACAGGAGAACGTGTAACGTTTGCTCTGATGGAGAACTGGGGAATCTTTAAATGCTGCGTGGAAACAATTCTTCATTACAGCCTTCCATGGCCATGACTGAGTCTTCAAGTGTGTCTCATATGTTTATGGGATAGAAGGGAGCCGTGGTCATTTAGATAAATTAATAGTTTCTGGATGTTCCCTGTCAGCATTAGCCCTGGGGGACTTTTGGGAAAGCAGCTTTTGGCCCTCTCCTCCCCTCTCCTGAGTTTTTCCAGCCAGCTGGGAAGGGCTGGTGCAGGGGCTCCACTGGGAGCTGGAATACATTGCTCCTGACCCCATCATTTATCCTCCTGAAGTTGAATTCAGCACTTTATTGACTTTGTCTTTTGTTCAAAACTTTCCAAGGAGAGATTTGGTTGCCAGGCCCAGATATTAATTTCCTTTGCACTGAAAACTCTTCGAGGTAGCTTTGCCAGAAGATCATTATCTCTGGGTTTGGTTAGTGAGCTGTTGGGAGCTGGGCTGCAAGTGAGAACAGCCTGTAAATTGGTCTCTACCTCAAAGACTGACATTTCCATGCAGTTTTCAGCAACTTTTCCCTTGGTGGTGATGTTTAAATGATTTTTTTAGCAGCTTTTATGCCCCGAGTCTCCCTGCAATGGTAGAGCTTTTCTTCCTTTGGTTTTTTGGGTGTTAAGGATGAAAAATAACATGTTGAAGACTGGTATTCGAGGCGGGTAAGTTCGCAAAGGCTTAGTTGGGAGATTATAAATCTTACAAGCACTAAGTCAGATGTGAATGTGTTGATCCTAACAGGGAGCTGATAATATGTCTGAATAAACCCTGCCTGCTCTTTACTGGGGAGCAATGGCAGGTGGAGGAACCCTGTGAGTTCCTCTGTAGTATTCCTGGAGATCTTTAAAGCTCCCCTTTTGTTGCCCAGTCCTCCATCACAAAATGATCCCCTCCTCTAATTTCAGATCTCTGCAGTTGCACAAACAGGGAATAAAAAGGCCAGGCAGCATCAGTGTCTCTGGTCTGGCAAATGTTGAAATAATACCTTCAGATTGTGTAATATTTATTAAGCTGCTTGTGGCTGTAATCAGCCAATTAGAGGTAAAGAATATTGATGTGACGTTGAGGTGGCCGTGCTGATGTTGCCATGGGAGCCACGAGTTTCTCCTGATATTTTAAGTACCATGAACTCCTTTCATGGGCACAGGTTTCTTTTCATTTAAAGGAGCATCACCATGAAATTTAATAATGCTGATGAAGTTATGTAAGAGCAGGTGCAGTGCTGAGCTCCACTGGGCTCTGACCACTGTATTTTTCTGTTTCTAAAATTACTTGTTCTCCTCATTTGAAAGGCCCAAGTAGATGAACCTCATCTGGCCTCAGAGGAAGGACAGCAAACATGATTAAACTGATTGAGGAGGGGGAACAACTCATCCCTCTCGTCCAGGCTCCGGTTGAATCATCTCATGTTGCCTCAAATCCGAGTTGTTTTTGTGCCTTTCCCATCTGAGCTGCCACTTCAGATGCAGCATTTCTCCTCAGCTGTGTGATCTGCACCAAATCTGTGTGATCTCTGTGTTCAGCTCTGCTCTGCAGCTTCTGCTCAACCTGCCCCACACAGCCCATCTTCTCAGTGCTGCTGCTCTTCACTTTTACTGCTCTTTCAAATATTCACATTGAGGAAGGAGCTGTTTGCTTTTCCCTGTGAGCCTTAAAGATTTGACCTGGAGAAGCTACCTGAGAGCTGCACCTGTCTGATACTGGGTGGCACTGGAACCCACTGGGAAACTTGATTTCCTTATTTCTGAGGGCATTGCTGCCCTTCTTAAAAGGAACAAACCTGTATCTTGGTTGTGTATTGAGAAATGAGTGCTGGAAACCATCCCTGGTGGTAACAACCCCCCTTTGTGCTGCAGCTGTGCTGCTCCTGATGAATTTATCCCCTGTTTTGTTCTCCTCCTGGCAGATTCTCCTTTACAATCTGGAAACCAACCAGTGCCTGACCAAGGTGGGCAACTCCATAGGTGACTTCACGTGTGTCAACCTCCACGCCAGCCCTCCACACCTGCTTGTTGCAGGCAATAAGGACAGAAGGTAAGTGCCACCCAGCCCATCTCCACTTTGCTGCCTTCCCATCCTGCTGCCCTACAGCTGGGCCTGCTGGAATTGCTTTCTCCTCCATTATTTCCAGCGTGAACTTGAGGAACAAACTATTAGGTAATAGTTGGCCGTGCCTGTGGGTGAAGCTCCATGGGAAGACTTGCTTTGCGAGCCATTTGGTGGACGCAGTTGGTGCTCAGCCCAGCGAGACCACTTGGAATATCTTCCCCTTCCCCACCGCCACCCGCAAAATTAGTTTGGCATTTAAAAGCTCACTTTCGGATATTAAAAAAATAACCTAAGGGATGGAGCCTGTAGGATGAGAGGGGCCCGTCTGCCAAATGATGTCAAGAGTGTATTTCAGAACACTGTGATGTCCCTCAGGTGACAAAAAAAAAAGAGAGACTTTCATAGGAACAGATTCCAGCTTCTATTTAGCTGATTAGCAGCTTTCTCTTTAACTCCTTGGCTTGGGGAGTCGGATTTTCCCAGCGCAGAACGCGGTGCCAGGAATGGCCGCGCCGGGAACAGGCAGCGCGAAAGGATTAAAGTGCTTAAAAAGACCCTTTGAGGCCAATTTTTAGATTTTCTTTTTTTGGCGAGTTGTTTGTGGGGTCTGATCCAGTGCTCCAAAGGAGATGTGGGATGGCAGGGAGCCAGTCCCTAATGGCTCCTGCTTCCTTCCCTCCTCCTTTCCGTGCCGGGCACCAGGCTGCAGGTGGTGCTCTGCTCTGGTGGTGGCATCAGATTGGGAGGCGGGCACTTCCCTTTGCCAAATCCCAGACCTCTGTCCCGCCAGAGCAGCAGCTTGCAAAAATGATTATTTTGTCAAACAGCTTTTTTTCTTCCCCCCCCCACCCCTCCACTCCTTCTCGATGAATAGGCAGTGCAAGCAAACCTCACACTCCTCAGCTCACGGGGTAAGGAAATATCTGAAGTTTGACAAGAGGAATTGAATCCTTGTGAAGGGTTTTTTCCCCTCTGAAAGCAGATAATTGATTTTCCAAAGCACCCCAGTCAAACTACCTCCAATTCTGATCTCTTGTATGGTGACAGGAGAGTAGCTGAGTTATTATCCCTTCAGCAGGACTGGAATTTACTCCTTTTAGAGCAGAGTCTGTGCCCTTTCCCCTCCAGAAAGCCTTTTGGCTTTTCAGCTCAAGCACTGGCTGAGTTCAGGGGGTGGCTGTCACTAAGATAGAAAGGAGTTGGGAGTTAATAGTTCAGCAAATAAGTTTGGCATGCAGGAGGATGGACCACGAGTGATGCTGCCTGTGGGTGCTGGGCATCCACAGGTGGAATGAGACTGGAACCCCCACAGCCCTGGTAAGGAGCAATCCTACTAAATACAGACCCTGCCATGAGAGTTCAAGCTGCTGGTGGCCAGTGGGAACACTTATTGCTGGAATTAAACACAGCACTTCCACAATTTCACTGGAATGTGCAGTCCTTTTATTTAAAGCCGTGATTTTGAGAAGTAACGCTTGGGAAACGTTTCTGGTAGGACCTGTAAAATCTGTCTTTCCATCAAAATTACTCCTGAAGCAGTGCTGATTTATTTGATTCCTGAGCTGTGCCTCACTCTGGCAGGAGATGTGACAGCAGGGAGCGTGTGCTGATCCCTGCTTTTCCGTGGTGGAAGCTGGGATGGCGAGCAGTGTTGGGAAAGCAAACACATGGCAAGCCCAGCAGCGGAGAGGTGTGATCAAAACACGTATTCCATGCTTTGCTGGAGGCATGGGGGCTTCATTCTGAGCCTGTCTAACAGGAGGGTCAAAGCCTGGTCATGAGAACACCTTCCCTAGGGCTGTCTGGATCTGGGATGATCCGGAGTGCTCCCACTGAGCCCAGCTGTTGAGGCAGGAGGAGCCGGGCCGTGCCAGGCCTGTGTTGCAGCATCACGTTGGATTGGCAACGTGCTTTTTCCTTTTTTTCTTCAAAGCACATCTGAGCAGCACAAGTGTGCCTGTGATTCTTCAGGGGTGTGCCAGGATGGACACCTGCCTGGAACCTGGGCGCTCGCTAATGGAATAAGCAGGGCTCAATCACATCTTCGCTTCCAGCTGAGCTTTCCAAACAGGAGCAGCTTTGATTTCCATGCAGAATACAGGCAGGACAGCAGCCCTTCCAAAACACCCCATCCTTACCCAAAGCACAGCTCCAGTGTGGAGCCAAAGCCCCTCTCTGCTGGAGCTGGAGGAAGCAAGTCCTTGTCACCATCAGCACTGTGGGGATGGGACGTTCCCAGGGGTGGCTGTGCAGCCACACGGAGCGTGTTCCTCGCTCTGTTCCAGCATGTTTTCCTGCATGTCACATGGATGTTGCTCTGTTGGAGTTCTGGACTCTTCTGTTGCCTTTCTCTTTCAGTGGCTGAAATGTGTTATTTGTGAAATCATATGATGCAATCTCCGTTTGAGAAAGGAAAGGGAAAGGCTTGCAACACCATTAGGATCGTAGCAGGGGTGTGGAATGAAGTACAGTTAATGTGTTGGAACAAGTGTGTTTTGGCCCTTCCTGGAATTAATGTGTACCTGATGCCTCCATTCCTGATGGCCATCAGCTGGGAGGAACTTTCTCTGGCCTCCTTTCAAATCTGAGATCAGTATTTCCCCTTTCCTTCTGTTTTCACTTGCTGCTTTTCTTTATCCACTTATGTGCTTTATCTCTTAATCTTGAGATATAAGGATCAAAAAAAATACACTCCTTAGTGATATGTGCTGGGTTTAAAGCTTACCCTCATTAAGTTTAACTGGTTTTGTGGCCTTGTTGCAGTGGTTGAAATCCTAAGCCCTTTTCCTCCAGTTCTGTTCTGGCTGAGTCTTCATTAATGTTTTTCTTCAAAATGCCTTGTCTGGGTGGTCAGTAATGTGTGAAAACCAGGTGTGCTGTCCACAGCCAGTAGTTTCATTTTGAAATGAGAAGAGATGCTTGGTTTTAATATTGGTGATTAAGTCAGGGTTATAAATATGGCTTTTAATTTGCCACCTATTTAGTCTCTTCTGAAATCTTTGTAATCACAGTCCTTTCCCTTGGTCCTGGTACTAATACCACCCTCATGCACAGTGGGCGTGGGTTGGGTACCAGGGGTAGGATTTGTTAGCAGGGTGCCCAAAACACAGCATTTTATGCCTTGTGGCAGTGCTGATGTTTGGGGAGGTGCAGATGGAGGGGCTTTCCAAATTTCACTTACATTTTGTGTCGTAGACTCAGAGAATCACAGGATGGATTGGGCTGGAAGGGACATTAAAGCTCATCTCATTCCACTGCCATGAGCAGGGACACCTTCCACTAGCCCAGGGTGCTCCAAGCCCCGTCCAACCTGGCCTTGGACACTTCCAGGGATCCAGAGGCAGCCACAGCTTCTCTGCCCAACCTGTGCCAGGGCCTGC
>JAWWEW010000036.1:1837286-1861734 GCA_035583185.1 Anabacerthia variegaticeps | reverse complement strand
CAGGCCGGGCCGTGCCGGGAGCGCCGCCGCCGCCGCTGCCGCTTTATAAGGGCGGGCAGGCGGGGACGGGGATGGGGACGGGGGCGGTGCGGCTGCCCCGGGTCCCTGCGCCCCCCCGGCTGCCGGCCCGGCACACAGGGCGGGCATCTCAGCCGGCATCAGCGTCCAGGGAGAGCATCTGAGCCGGCATCGGCATCCAGGGAACATCCGAACCGGCATCAACATCCATGGTGAGCATCTGAGCTGGCATCAGCATCCAGGGAACATCCGAACCGGTATTGGGATCCAGGGAACATCAGAACCAGCATCAGCATCCAGGGTGAACATCTGAGACATCCCTAGGATCCAGGGTGGGCAACTGAGCCATCCTCAGGATCCAGGGGACATCCAAACTAGCGTTAGGATCCAGGGTGAACATCTGAGACATCCCTTAAGCTCCAGAGCAAACATCTGAGCCATCC
This sequence comes from Anabacerthia variegaticeps, assembly GCA_035583185.1. Taxonomy (NCBI): domain Eukaryota; kingdom Metazoa; phylum Chordata; class Aves; order Passeriformes; family Furnariidae; genus Anabacerthia; species Anabacerthia variegaticeps. The sequence goes on along the minus strand of JAWWEW010000036.1, from coordinate 1,861,273 downwards.
TCAGGATCCAGGGGACATCTGAACTGGCATTGGGATCCAGGGTGAACATCTGAGCCATCCTCAGGATCCAGGGGACATCAGAACCGGCATTGGGATCCAGGGTGAACATCTGAGCCATCCTCAGGATCCAGAGGGAACATCCAAGCCACCCTTATGCTCCAGGGTGAACATCCGAGCCACCCTTAGACTCCAGGGTGAACATCCAAGCCGTTTCCAGGCTCTAGAATGAACACTGAGCCATTTTCAGGTTCCAGAGTGAACATCTAAGCCCCCCTTAGGATCCAGAGCGAACATTTGGGCCATCCTTAGGATCGAGGGTGAACATTTGATCCATACTTAGGATCCAGGGTGAGCATCGAGCCATCCTCAGGCTCCAGGGTGAACATCCAAGCCACCCTTAGGCTCCAGGGTGAACATCCAAGCCATCCTGAGGATCCAGAGCGAACATCTGGGCCATCCTGAGGATCCAGAGCGAACATCTGGGCCATTTTTAGGCTCCAGGGTGTCCATCCAAGCCACCCTTAGGCTCCAGAATGAACATCTGGGCCATCCTCAGGCTCCAGCAGTGACAGGGGCCCCATGTGGATGGGACCCTCTGGGCACAGGGGAAGCCCTGCCATGAGCTGGTGGCCCTTGAAGCCCCTGCAGTGCCCACTCGTGGCTGTGGGCACTGCGTGGGGACCAGTCCCCAGGACACCGACAGGAACAGAGCCCGACGCCCCAGCCCCTCCCAGCCTGCAGGAATTCGGGGGGGGGTGTGTCCCCCAGGAATGCAGCAGCAGGAACCCCTCTGCCACCTGGTTGATCCCTCAGCTTCTCCCACCCTGGCACTGCCCAGGGCTCCACAGACACGTGGGATGGGGGGACACAAAGGGGGGATAGGCAGAGGGATGACACAGGACCCCCCAAAAGGGACCCCCAGCCCCGGGTAGGGCTGCAGTGGTGCCGGGGGCGCAGCAGGAGCAGGCAGGTTTGGCAGGGCCCGTGCAGGGGTGGGTGATTCTGTCACCACCTCCCTCGGTGCCAGACGGCTCTGGCACTGGCAGGGCCACGCCAGCCTCCCACGGGCACAGGGAGAGCAAAGCCCTGCCAGGAGAGCACACAGGGGCCCGGGGGGCAGCTCAGAAAGCACAGCACACCGTGGGAGTAGGGAGCAACTCAGTGTTGTTTATTTGTTTAAAGCCAAATACAAACAGGAAAGGGAACAAATCATTTCCAGCCTCCAGCTGTCCCAGATCCAGGAAAATACCTGTTTATAAAGAAAAAAGGAGAAAGGAGACATATCCCCATCTTGCAACCTCAGCTGTGTCAGGGTGCCCTGGGGCTCAGGGCTCTGCACCCTCCAGGCAGTTTTGCATCGAATGTGGCTTTTGGTTTGGTTCAGGAGAAGGGAGGAGGGGGGTACCACATGCACCATTTCTGTCCCTGCCTGGGAGGCTGGCAGGGCCTGGGAGAGGCTCAGAACAACACCTGGTGTGCAGGTGAAGGTGGCCTGGAAGGGACAGGAGATCCCAGGAGTGCTTCTCCAGCCCCAGCCCTTTCCTCCCCCTTCTGTCCCCCAGGACACAGTTCTGCTGGCCCTTGGGCAGGGCTGGAGGGTCCTGGGGGCTGGTTTTCCTGCAAAGGTTGGTGACAAACTTCCAGAGGCCACACACACCCTGCCCTTGGCTGTGTCAGGGCACTGAGTGTGCTCCTGATGGTCCTGTGTGTCAGGATGGCTCTGGGAGGGTTGGAAGGGCTTCCCAAGAGGATGCTGCACAACCAGCCATCCCTGCCAGCCCCAGGGAACACACTGTGCTGGTGGAGGGCTGGGAGCAGCCCTTCAGCCTCTCCCACAAGACACGGGCCTGTGAGGGTGGACAAACCTCCCACAAATGCTGTTCCCTGCACGAGAAAACCTGGGAATGGTGCTACCTGTAACATCCCTGAGTCCCAAAATCCAGTGGCACTGCTCAGAACCAGCCCACGGCTGCTGCTTGGCTCCATGCCCCTTTTCCTAATGACCCAGACACTGATTCCTCCTTCCTTCCTGCCTCCTCCCAGCCTCTGTTTCCCCCACTGATTTTCCTTCCCCCTCCAGATTTTACCCTGACAGCACCCAGGCTATTCTGTCCCCAGGACAGATGGTCAGTGACACAGAAAGAGAAGGGAGAGGATGGTTTGAGTTGCAGGGAATTCGCTCCTCTGTTCCCAGGGTATGCAGGACCAGAGGATTTTGGCACAGCACTGAGGAACCTGGCCAGGCTTTCCTCTTGTTGGGATGGTAGGAGAGAAGGGAGGCAATTCTACCTTCTCCAGAAAGCCAAATGTCCCCTTCCCTGGGGAGCAGGACACAAGACAGGACAGGACAAATAGCGCTGTACATGCACTGGCACCATCTTTAACACGTACACTGACGTGGACCCAGACATTACTCATGGACACGAGGAATTTTTGGGATCCACTGCTGTCTTCTTGGAGAAATGGTGAGTGTGGAAACCCTCTCCTGCACTGCCAGGAAGGGCAAACAGCAAATGTCAGCCCACTATCCCACAGAGATTTCCTGCAGGACCTTGGATGCACAGCCTGCAGGAACTGATGTGCAGTCCAAGAGGCTGCTCAGGCAGGGACAGACAGGGGTCCTTGGGGGGTGTCCAGCTTTCCCTGACCACCCTGCATGCTTCAGCTGAGGCCTCCTACACATGCAGATACTTCAGCTTGAAGTTCCTCCTCACAAAAGCAGCACAGGTGGCACAGAGGGGACACTCCAACCAAACGGGAACAAACAGGGGGGATTTACAAACCATTCCCTTTGTGTTTGTCTGAAATTCCCAAAATCAGACTTGGACCCTGGGCTGGTGTTGTGTGGTGCCTATTGAAACACCTCGAGTTTCTTCCAAATTTGGCACATACAAGGCTGTGTGGGTGCTCCTGGGTGACACCAACACCCACAGCCCAGGCATGGGCATGGGCAGCACAGCAAAGCAGACCTGCCTGAGGACACAGTTCCCCCCCAGAACACCTGCCAAAGGGACCAGGATTTAGTTATAGGGCTGCTGGGCTGCCTTGAGTACCCAAATCCCATGCCCTCTGCAAAGACACTCCCCTTGAAAAGGGAAATAGCGAGGTCTGCAAGCAGCTCCCACACTTCCTCCGTGGCCAGACTCCTCTCAGGGTATAAACACAGAGTGGCCCCAAAAGGGGACATAATGGGCTCTGCTGGCTGCTTTGGGACCCCTGGCTTTAAGCATGCAGCATGTTTTCAGGTGGGTTAGATAAGCACTGGCCAGCAGCAGCTTTCAGGGGAATTTTGCGTGGCTTCTGTTGGCTCCTCCATGGCACAATTCTGCCTGGCACTCAGGCAGCACCTCAGGGCTCCTGTGAGCTCAGTGTAGTCCCCTCCAGGCACTCCAGAGAAGCCAAGACATCAACAGACTGCCTGTTTGGCAGAAGGGGGGTCCAGAGTCCCAGGAGACTCGGTGACATCCAGAGCTGGGACTGGGAACAGGGAGCCCAAACCCTGCTCAGCCTGTTCTCAGCTACCAGCACCAACCTTGGGACCCAACAGCCCCATTCCCAACCCTGCATCCCTGCTAGGAATCTTTTGGGATCTGCTTGCAACCCTCAGAAAGGGTTGGAGGGTTGGGGTCTGCTCCAACCCTCAAGAACAAGAGATGGATTTTAAGATTTTTGTCTGAGGTTTCCCTGCTTCAGAATGGAAATTCTTCCCTCTCTCCAAGTACATGTCAGTCCAGACCTGCTCTAGTGGAAGGTGTCCCTGCCCATGGCAGGGGGGTGGAACTAGATGAGCTTTAAGGTCTCTTCCAACCCAAATCATTCTTTGATTCTGTGACTGTGACCCTTCAAAGACCCAGTTCCACTTGGAGCAGAGCCCCTTCCCTGTTCCTCAGCACGGCCCACACAGGGGGCTGTCCCTGCAGACCGTCACCACCACTCCACTGCCAGAGGGCTGGGCTCTCACGGTTTATTTCACACACACAACCACTGCTCAGGATTGCAGGAGGATGACATGCATTGTTTGAGGGGAGGGCTCTGTGATTTCAAGTGCTACAAGAGACTAAGAGCATCCACCTAATTCTATAGGGACCTAATTCTCAGCTCAGAGAAAACTACTGTGTTGCAACTGGACAGTGACAGGAGACAGGAGCTGCAGCTACTCTACACACATTGCTTCAGAAACCACAAAGATATGCACAAACACTCACTCTGCACCCCCAGAGCCCCTGAACCCAGAGGAAAACCTTTCCTGCTGTGGTTCTGTCTGGGTCTTTAAGCCATGTTACAATTCATGTGCCTTGAGCTGCTGAAGCTCTTCCCTTGCAGGTAGCCAAGTTTGTGCTCCCCCAGCATCCACTCTCTTTTGGCAAAAAGGAAGAAGGCCTCAAGCTGCAGGAATTAACATGTTTCCATCCAGCTGGGCTGACTGCAGTTTCCAGTCCTAATTCCAATGTATTGCATAAATACCTATAAATTGGAGACGGCAGCGAGTGGCAGCTCCCTGTACATCAAAGTCATTCTGGCACCCACCTCAAGGCTCCCACAGAGGTTCCAAAGTGTCCTGGGAGCACTCAGGCCATGCCACAGGTCCTGCCTCGGACACAGACGATGGACAGACCACAAAACAAGGTCAGAACATGGGTTGGGTGTATTCAGCAGGCATGGAAAAGGGCAAGAAGCTCCTCTTCTGCTTTAGGAGAGGCTGTGTCATCAGCGAGGTGGTCAACTGGACCCCAGTGTCAGCACTGCACTGCCACCCCCAGAAGCCTTGCTGCTGCTGGTTTTGTTGCTGGGGCTCTTTCCCAGGCCCATAAGGATATTGCCAGGCCCAGAAGGATATTCAGGATTGGAGGAGGAGCTCTATGAACAACCAGACTACAGAGATGAAGCAAAACCTGACCAAAAATTCAGACTGGAGAAGACAACAGTGAAACGGAAGAAACTTTAAGAACTATCACCTGCATGAGATATACATTAAAACCCAAAGCAAACAAACACAACCAAACAAAAATCCCACAGTACTGCAAGGACAGGCAATTTCCCTCTCTGGAAGAGGGGCTTCTTCCATATTCCACGCCAGGGATCTCACTGTGTTTGTTGCCCTTCCAAGGCAAGACAACCACAGAATGAGTAGTTTGTGCCGATCCTTCCGAAGGACAACGAGCTTCCTTGGCATGGCTGTCCCTGCAAGATCCTTCTGCTGGGCCTCAGCTGCCAATGTGTCCCTGTGCCTTTGGGCCAGAATGGGCAGGCAGGCAATGGGAAGATGCTGTAGCACCAGTTTCAAAGTCCAATGCAGTTTTCAATGCATTAAGCCAAAGGATTGTCAGCGAACTTGCTTTCCACGCAAGTTCTGCGAAGAGGGTAAAGCTACACTCCAGCTGCTTCTGTCCTCAGGCTCCCTTCTGCACTCACTCCTTGCCTGAGCTGTAGATCTTCTGAACTGTGGCTCGTGTGAGCTCCAAATCCTCCGGGTAGCGGATTTCCAGCTCCGTGTTTGCCAGGTAGTGATTGCCGGTGAACTCGGAGAAGTAACGCCCGATGTCGGGGTGAGGGATCTCCCGAGGCTCCGAGTTGTACTCCAGGTTCTCTGTCAGGGCAGGAGAGAATCAGTTATCACCACAGCAAGGCAAGAAATCCTGGGCCTCTCTCAGGCCATGTTTCTGGCTCTGGGAACAGCACATCCTGATGCTTTGAATGAAAAAAACCCTTAATCCAGGAAAATGTGTGTGGAATATGCCAATCTGACCGGGCAGAGCCTCACCTGCCCCCTTTACCAGTGGCATGAGAACTGTTTTATGCCTGAGGTGGTCTGACATGAGGCTGGAGCAGCAGCTGCACTGAGCTCTGATCCCCCATGGCCCATGGGAGGTCAATTTTAGGAGAGGTTCTTCTCAAATGCTCCAAGGAGAGCCCAGCTGCACAGGCTGTCCTGGTGGAGGAGTGGAGTGCTTCCTTGCTCAGCCTGTGTTTCCACCATGCCAAGTGCCCAGCCAGGTTTCCAGCCACATCTTGCAGCAAAATAAACTCCTCTAACCCCAAGCTTCCCCAAGTTAAGTGAAAGCTCCTAAGAAGGGCATGTTGGCTCTTTCTCAGAGCAGCCCATTTCCTCCTTTGTACCACAAGATAACCTGATTAGGCACAAGAGTTAAGCAACACCAAAACCCAGAGGTGACCCCAGCCCAGGGCTGCTCTGCTCTGCAGGCTCAGCACAGAGCAGGCTGGCTGGGAGTAAATCCCACACAGGTGTCCTGCAGCAGTCCCCAAATGATGTCATTTTTTTCTAGCTCACTGCCAGATAACACAGGAACTATTTAAAAGGAAAATAAAAAAGCTGCCTAAGTAGCAAAGCCTGACTTTGGGCAGGGAGGAACAAGATGTGATGCCGAGAATGTCATTCAGGACTAATCTGCCTCTGAAATTCCGTTCGCTACAGAGAGCACTGAGAATTCACATTAATCCACACAGGCTCTTTGAAGCTGCTGCAGAAGCACAAGAGCCTGGTATCCCTCAGAAATGGTGCAGTCCAGTCCTAGAGGCTTCCAAAGGACCTCTTTGGATACTGCACCACTGCGGAAAAGAATTCCCACTGCCAGGCGCTCTGCAGCAGCGCACAGGGAAAAGCAGGGCTGGAGCGGGAGCTGGCAGGGGGAGAGGCTCACACAGGCAAGCTCAGCACAAGGTGGGAGGCTCACAAACGTGCTGACAAGCAGTTCTGAGCCACAGGCACCTGGCTGAGCTGCCACAGAGCAAACAAAGCACAGACACGAGCACACAGGTACCAAACTCACTGCATGACACAGGTGTTTGGGAACCAGCTACAGCAAAACCTCCAGGTTTGCAGGAAGGCCTCCAAATGAGGTAGGTTTACTTAGAATAAGCTTGGTGTTATTTCTGATAAAGCTCCACATGCAGATTTCTTTAAGATTCTTTCAGGAGAAAACTCACTCCCTTCCCCAAAGTCAGGTCAGGAGGTTATGAAATAATCCTTCCCCAACGATCAGGATGTATTTTAGAGGGGACACCAACAACCAGGCAGCAAGCAAGGACAAAGCTTTTAATTTTCCAGAGCAATATCAAAACACTTGACGCCACAGAGACAAGAGTGTTAACCTACAGCTTGGCTGAAAGGCACTGTGGGACCTGCCAGAATTCTGCTTGTTTATAAACCATTAGACAAAAGACAAGCAATGACTCAGCCCCAGCAGCACTGTGGACAAGTACCTGATTAGTCTCCCCCAACATGCATGTTTCAATACAAACCCACAGCACACAGGCATCTTTGGTTTCTGAGACTCTCTGAGAGGCCAAGCCCTGCCTAACATGAGCTGCAATGTTCCCACTTTTAATTTGGGACCACTGAACATAAAGCAGCTCTCAGGAGAGTGGGAAACACCTGCACTTTAAATGCACAAAAGCAGGAGTGTCCTTTCCTATAAAACCACATCTTGCTCCTGGGGCCAGGACATCCAGGGAGCACGTAGCTTTTGGAAAGGGCTGATTGCATTTTGGTCAGCATTCCCCCTCCAGCAGCTTCCACATCTTGTCTTAGCAAAACACACTGTGGCTGTGCAGCTGCCCTGCCAGCTGGATGGGATGCCTCCCTGGTGCAGGGAGAACACAAACATGAGGCAAACAAACACTCTTCTAACAATATACAGAGTCACAGATGCATTCTTCTATTTTAATTTTCTTCTGAACTTCAGTCTGACACCTCTTCCTGAATCCTAACCACATATTCTGACTATCAGACAAGAATTTACTCTTACAGTATGTTGCATAAAGAACACGTGGTAGAGACTTCTACACCTTTTTGCACTTGTAAAGAGACATTTAATTTTGCTCTTATTAAAAGGGGCACTAAAAGCCACACCCATCCATGTCCCCTGGGTTCCTGGCACGTGCAGTCTCTCCATGGCAGCTGCTCAGAACCACATCCTGCAAGCAAAGCCTGTGTGCTCCCTCACCAGATCCTTCCCAGGGTGTCATTTCAACGAGCAAAGCTGCAGACAGACCTCCAGCAAGAGCTGAAGGGCTTCTTTCAAAGCAGCAACCCAATGGTATTGTTGTGAATGAGTGTTTTAAGGTCACTTAAACACACTCCTTGGGCAGGAGGAAATCACACCACAGTGGGCCTTAATGTCCATTCCTTGCAGTGCTGATTTCGTGGAGAGCAAACAAAGCAGGTCACGATTCAGGATCATTTTCCTCCCTGCCTCAATCTTTACTAACAGTTCATGTTTCTCACAGAAGAGTTACTCACTTAAGCACCCCTTTGTGCTAATGTGAGCAGGCAGTAAACTCAGGAGCCTGCTGCTCACCTTGGGCAGCATATCTGCAGGAGCCATCTTCCACCAGGACGTTGTAGAAGGGCTGGTGGGGGCCGTGGGGAAGGCTGTGGACGTTCATGTTCCGGATCCATTCGTGCCCCATCATGCAGGCAGGATCCCAGCCGTAGATCACACAGTTATAGCCATATCTAATCAAAGAAATTGCACACCAAAGACTGTGAAAGCTCCAGAGCCAGCTCTTTTTCCTCAAGATTAATAGAGCACAAACAGCTTCTCTGAGCTGGCACAAGGAGGAGAGGAAAGGAAAAAGACAATTCAGGAAGATTGTGTGTGTGTGTTTTGAGGTGGAGGGAAATGACTGGGAGTGACTGGATAAATAGACAGGAATAAACAGCTGAAGACAAAAGAAAAGCAAATGTGAGCAAGAGGAGACTGGAAGTCAGCAATCTGAATAAGAAACAAGAAATAGGGAGGGAATGAACTACTCTGGTGCATTGTACAATCCTGTGCCCATCACACAGGCATGGTAATCCCAACACTGAGCTCCCAGAAACAAAGGCATCATTATTTATGGAATATTTATGGGATTAATCGTGAGGTATTATAAGGTGACTGCTGATGCCTTAAAACATGCTCCTCATGTCTTGTTGAGTCAGAGGAGTGGCCAAAGCAACACAAAGCTGGCATGTCACTGTGAAAGAGCAGCAGAGACAGGAACACAAAGCCTCTGTGCAGTGCAGGCAGAGGAGGGAGTAACAGCACAGGGAATGATCCATAAGCCATTTTAGGAATATCAGAATCTCTTTTGAAGCTGATTCTGTTCCACGGTCCCTCATTAGCTGCTGCTGCTGTTTCTTTGAGAGCTCTGGGAATTCTACCTGTGTGATATATGATGACTCAGACAAGTCCCCTCACAAACCTCCCTGCAAGCCAGCAGCAGTGAAAACACTTGCTCTTTCCAAGCACAGGCAGAGCTGCTCCCATTCCCCTACAGAGCCCTTGGCACAGATGAACGTGCCTGGCGTCTCCCATCCCAGGCAACTCCTCGGCAGCTCCAGCCACGTCTCCCTGCTGTCAGAACAAACCCCTTCTGCTCCTGCTGGCAGCGGGGGGAAGGCCTTGCAGAGCTCACCTCTTGTGTTTCATGATGAGCCCTATGGAAAAGCAGACCTCCTTGTGCTTCTCATCGGAGCGGTGCTTCACCTCGGGCCCCACCTCCTCCTTGCGCCGCTCGATGTGCTCCAGGGTGTGCTGCACCAGGTACCCCACGGCCCCGTGCTGAGAGGGGTCCAGAGCCTGGATGTGCTGCAGGATGTCCAGGACCTTCAGCAACCAAAGCAAAGAGAGATTCAGAACCAGTGGCTGCAGCAGCCCAACGCTTATAAACACACTATAAACACACACAGATGTGTTCCTGTGTCAGCTGGGTGGAAGAGCCCAGGCCCAGAGATGTGCCACATGGATTTCTCTGCTTGTTACAAACCTCAGGCTTAACCTGCACAAACTACACACAGTCCTCTCCTTTTCTATTTGTACAGCTCCTGACTTCCAAGGAAGGGCACTGGTGAGCACAGCAGCTCCTTAAAACTAAGCCACTCAAGTTAATCACCTCATGTTTTGTGCCCACAGGGCACCGACGGGAGCATTTTCCAGGGTTTCTGAAATGTTACAATACTGTTGTTAGTCTCCCCAACTGCTGCTGTGAAGTGATTCCACATGACTTCTGCAGCACTTGAGAACTAATATTTGAACTTAAAAGAGTTCCTCAGTGTGTCTGAGGGAATGGCAGGGAAAAATAGGGCAGCACTGAGGGAAATGCAAATAACCTCCACGATGCTTTCCCATGGAATAGTGAACGAGACAGAAAACCTGCTTGTCTCAGGATGAGTAAAGAACACCAACTTTAAAGCAGCAAGCCCTGTAGAACCAGAATTCCAGCCTTCCAACAGCCTGGCACAACAGCAGAGCATCTGCTGCCAAGTTGGTCAGAGGCAGGTGACACAAATTTTACATTTTTGTTAAAAGGAAGGCAAAAATCCCCAACCTGTTGTCTAAACATGTCGGTAAAAGACACACGTCTCTGTCCTAATGTTAAATACCTAAAGTGATGCCACAGCCCCAAAATCTGACACTTTAGCACCTTGCAAAAGGTCTCAAGGAGACAAAAGGTTTGTCTCCTTGATCACATGCTGCAAGGTTTGGCCTCTCTCAGTTTAGAGCGCAGCAGCAAAGAAATAGAAATCTCAGGTTACTGAGCATTAACATCAACCAAGAAGTGACGAAAGTCAATTAAAAAAAAGAACAGGTGAGTAATTTGGTATAAGAAACACAGCTCAGGTTTCATGGCCACTTTAATTCTCCTAAGAATTAAGGAGGTGACAATCCTGAAAAATCCTACAGCAAGGGGAAGGCCTAGAACAGCAACCAGAGCTGCCAGAGAGTCTTAGGAATTTCATTTACTGTTATTTGCAAATATTTAGGATAACATTCTGTGTAGCTATGAATGACCTTGAAGATCTTCTATCCCTTCCCATAAAATCTGGTACCTTCTGTCCTGTCAGACAGAGAGCACTCCCCCTGGTTAGCTACAACCCTACCTGACAGCCTGGAATGACTGGATGTAATCCTGAAAAGTCCAAACTTGCCCATTTCCATTAGATCTGGCAACGGGGTGTAGAGAACTACACGCAAAACTCAGCCATGGGGTCATTACTGTGTGTTGTGAGGGCAGCAAATCCCAGGATACAGAGCCTTGGGGCTTTACAAACACATCCCTGGGTGCCAGGAAGGGGAAGGAAGATCTTCCAGTGCTCCACTGAGCTGTCCCCTATTTATGGACAGTGGCCATTTGATCTCAGTGAATCCCTCCCATGCACAGTTTCTTAGGTTGTGCTGTTTTTTCTGTGGTGACCCTAAAACTTGCTGCTCTGAGAAAGGAATGCCAAGCTTAGCATAGTTTGTTCTTCAGAAGGAAGGCAGCTTCTCCAGCAGTCCTGTGTCAGGTAATTTGGTGGAAAAACCTTTGTTTTCTGCTCAGCTGTGCAGCCAACACTCCTGCCCCCTCCCCACACCTCACATTTGGGACTGGCATGGGCACAGCCCAAAAGCTGAGCTTCACTGAAGCAGCACAGGAAATGTTGACCTCTTTGCTGCACTGACACAATGAAATGACACTTTTTTGAGTTACAGGCTTCTTCCCTGTGCCTTCCCCTGATTCAGTGACACACTCTGATCATCCACACAGCCCCTTAATCTCAGCACCTTCCTTCCCACACTCACAAGATTGCAGGACTCAAGTTGCTATGCCAAAGGTAATAAAGAGAATTCCAAGGGCAGGAAGATCAAGTTGCTTTTCCACAACAGCCACAGATTGTGTGGCCAAGGTTTCAGAGAACAGCTTTGGTCATATTTATAAATGAGAACTTCAAGTTTTCTGATGAGGTAATTGCTCCTTTTACATGAGTCCAGCAAGAGTTTTACCACCATGAGCACAATCTGGGCATAAACCAAACAGGATGATCTTGTAACTTACAGCTAAAAGCATTGTTTGGGCAGTAAATAATAAATTCTGACTTCAAGGCTACTCGTGAGTCTCCCCCAGGACAAGCAGGCAGGAATCATCCTCTCTTCCCTGCTTTGTGTGGTAGGAATTGATTCTCTGCAACGTGAGAACTCATTCAATTGCATTTATTACAGAAACAACTTGTGGCAGACTGTAACACAAGCTGAGGTAGTCCAAAAATCAATAGCCCCGTGTTAATAGTGCTTAGCCTACCCAAAAACATACAACCAAGTGGAGAGGTACCTTTTCTGGCCAGATTCCCAGGTGGAAGTATAACCTAGCCTGGAGCATTAGATGCTGCACATTGTCCGGATACATGGCCAGGTACAGATCCAAGGAGTCTCTCAAGAGCTGGTAAGACTGATCAGTGCTTTCTCTGCCAGCAAAAAAGAAACTCAGTTGTAAGGCTCTGCAACCCCTACCCCCAGTACTCTGATGGCCAGGGAGAGGCCCCAGAAATGGTGCTATGGGTACAGGCATGCTCCCTGAGCCAGGGACTCCAGCATGGACTCCTCACATCCAGCAGGAGGAGAAACACTGCACAGCTGGTGCCTGGACTCTGCCCTCCCCCTCCACTGCTGTTCTCCTTGCTCAAACAATCCTACACAGAGGGTTCACTCTCCAGGCCATTTCCTTGGCAAATCTGCTTTTGTTCCCCTAAGACCCAAAGCAATCCTTTCACTCTTGTGATTTCTATGACTACTTGGGAAAGAGATTATCAGAAGCATCTAAAAATAAAACTTAGACGTTCTATACACCAACAGTATCTCTGAAACTGCTCTTTTGAGCATGTGGGTTGTGCTTACCAGGTCACAACAAAGGTCTCTGCTCTTAAGGGAAAGGTGGACAACCCCTGCCAGCTTTTCACAAAGAAAACAAAATATCTATTTTCATGAGGGGAACTGGTTTTACTAAATCCTTTTGCTTCCACTCAGGTGCAGGTGATTAAAAACAACCAGACAATGCATTGACCAAATTTTCAGGATCTCTTGGGGTGACCAACACCTCTCTGAAGAACTCAAACACCACGAAGCAGCAGCTTTGGCTATGATACCACATACTCTGGGCCCTTAGAGGTGAGGTGATCCTCAACTCACCTCTTGCCAAGGTTGAGGAGGTTGCCCACCATGCGCTGCAGGACCTCTTTGGAAGTCACCACTCCATAAAACTCCTCTGTCACGTGGTGCCCGATCAGGTACTCGCACTCCTTCACCGTCAGCTGCTTCCCCTTGCCGAAGGCGTCGATGTAGGTGTAGTCAAAAATATCTGTGCTCCTGAGGAAACCAAACTGTGAGGAAGGGTCTCCTGGTAAAGCAGGACTGCCTATTTCTCTCCTTCCCTCACCACTTTCAAGCTTGTTTGTAAAACAAGTGTCCCCCCAAAACAACAGAGATTACCTGGTACTTTCTCTCCCTTTCCTAATATTCTTAAGAGAAACATCACCTCACGGTTACTGGTATTTCAGGAAATCTGCTCCCAGAGCAGAGTTCTGGGAAAACTTTCCCAGAGGTCTCATCTTTCCCTCTGGATAGGTTATAATTCCAATCGGAAAACAATTAAACATTCTCACATAGGTCTGGAGCTGTAAATGCTTTCTGGGTTTTGTAACTGGGGGCACAACTTCCAAATTCAGCAGGTCACTCACCCTTCTTTTCCTTGACACCATCGCAGCAGGAAGTGGCTGGGGAAGTTGACTGGTTCCAGTTTGACTCCCAGCTGCCTGGCAATTGTTAAATAAAGCACTGACAAGCTGATGGGAATTCCTGTCCTGCGGATCAAAACCTGGGGGAGAAAAACATGAGAAAAACACAAACCCTCAAGATTTGATTTCACAAATGAAAACACAACAACTTGACAAAATATGCACTAAAAGATGGCATTGTGTTTAACAGCAAGCTGTTCTTCAGAGAGAATTATTTCTCTGGCTACATCTGGACAAGCAACCACCACAAACAGAATGTCTCAAGCCTTGCAGCCTCCTATTTTTTGCTGAAAACATACCTGGTGAATGTATGAATTCAGGGAGTTATAGTAATCCAGTTCATTTCCTTTGTATTTTAACTGCTCATAGAGGACACAGTTCATAGCATCGAGTACCTGCCGCTGAAGTTCCACTTCTGGAACGGGGACCTCTCCTGAAAACACATGCAATGAAATAAAGACTGAGAAAACAGGTGCACTTAACATTTGTGCTGTGATCCTTACACCAGGAATCTCCCTGTGGATTCATTCTCTCCCTGAAGGCCAGCACACATTACAGAGTGTTTATGGAGAACAAGCAGCAAGATGCTGCCTGACCCTTGGAGACCTTAAAACGTGCACCTTTTTTATTGTGGCTGAGTTACTGGGATTTGCAGAAAAGAGGTTGTTTCCCCGTCCACAGCTCTGCTACAGGTATCAGGACTATTAAGACTTCAGGGACAAATGGGAAAGAAGAGAAAAAGAGAATTCCCCTCCCAATTCTGTTTGCTCAGACAGCATCAGATGGACTGAACCCGGGGCTGTGGAGCTACTGTGGCTGAACAAACAGCTTTTCTTGAACGACGGTTTAGGCAAATGTCAGCAAGTGTTTGCCAGGGGATAAAGAACAACAACTCCTTAAGCTGCCACAATTCAACAGCTGTTTCACCTTGTCTGCCTGGATCCAGCCTTGCAGAAGAGCTCTGCAGCAAACACCTTTCTGTACAGTACCTGCCTTGGAGGCCAGGCTGGGGTGCCTCGGGTTTTTGGTCCGCAGGACTTTGCGCACTTTGTCTGTGATATCGTCCACCTGTGCCTGGACACTCTTCAAGCAGATGTCTGACAGGGGGTTACAGTATTGATCAATTAAAACAGCACCTGCAAGAAACAAACTACATAAGAAACAGGACTTCAGTTTTTTACTTTGCTTAGTTTTGCCTGCTCTACATTCCAGGCGTGCAGCGAGCAATTGCAGCAGAACATCGGAGCTCTCGGTTTACAGTTTGCAGCCATACATTGGATTTACCACACAAAAAGCAAAGAATAAGCTGACATGATAAACAGCCCAGTAAATCCAGTGTTCCTCTCTCTGCCATCCTGAGTGGGAAAGCAGTGCTTAGCCAGGCAGCTCTGTGGTCACACCGCATCCCCTGGCACCTTCCCAGCTTACAGTGGTTTTTATTCAGACCCTAAAACAATCCCAACTTCACTTCTGCTCTCTTCCTGCTATATCCTCCTGGGCTATCACTCTGGTTCTCCTCTGCTCTATTCATCTTTCCCTCCCACACCTGCCCTCCATATTTTTATGAAAACCCCACCGTAACAGGACAAACTTTCACTGTCCAAGTCTCTTCTGCCCAAGCTCTGCAGGAAAAAACTATGCCCTTCACAGGATCTTCTCCTTGTCATCACTGCTCTTTCCAAAGCCTCATACTGTCCAGTCTTTGGAATCACCTGCAGTCACCTGCAGGAATTCTGCATGGATCATACCTCTTCCAGCTTCCTGCATCGCTTTGTTAGCATATCCATGACAGCCCTGCAATCCAGGGAATTCAGCAGGGCCCCAAGCCATGGCTTCTTTTAGCCCCCTTCAAGTGTTCCCTATGCTGGCCAAGTGGAACCTCACAAGAGACCTGCTGGGGCTCTAATATGGCTCTAATAACATGCCCTTCATGACAGACAAATACAACTATTTGTGACCCACAAGTCACATAATTAACTGTCCTCACTGTTTTCAGAAAAAGCCACTTTGGCTTTCCCTTCTTGTCCTTCCTTAAAGTCCATTGCCAAAAACAAGAGCCAGCTTTGGTGTCAGAGACCCTTTCACGTGACATTTTGGAGTATATACCAAGAGTAAGGCACTCTTCTACACACACTGCCAGCTTTGGATGCATTCAGAAGACCGTGTTCCCCACAGGAAGCTTGAAAAGGAGAATAATCCACCAGACTGAGGCCATGAATTGCAGAAAAACCTCTTCCTTCTCATCAGTGCACATGTTACTCTTCCAGCTCTTCCCCACCCCTGTACTGCACAGCTTCAGGAGTGCAGCAGTCATGCAGTTCTTGAGGAGCAGTCCCAGTGCACAGGCTACAATTCCCTCTGCTTGCTCCTTGCCCTTATCTGGGAAGCTCTTGGGAAAGGTCTGAGTTGCTCTGTTAGACCCAGTCCAGCCCATGGGCCACAGCTGAAATGCTCCTGCAGTGCCAGTAATTGGGATGCTGAGCTCCTGCTCATTCCCTCAGCACACTGTGCAAGACCCAAGTGTTTATCATTTTCTGCACTGCTTTTCAGCTCAGCTGTGCAGGGGCAGCTCCTCAAGCACTGACAGCACATGTCATCCTGACATCCCGACGCAACACCTCCTGCAGGGTTTGAAGGATTTCAGGGATGTCAAAAATCCAGCCTTAATTCCAAGTCATTGGCCAGCTGAAACCTAAGCAAGGCAGGCTCCTTCCAGGTCAAACAACAGTGCTGGGAAGCTGGCATGAGGAGCTCAAGGTGGCATTTCTGCCAAACACTCACCCTCCAAAAATGACTGTCGGTCCGTCGGGCGCTGCAGATACTCCTTGAGGTTTTTTAATATATTCTGTTGCCGGAGGAAATACAGAATTTTCTTGGCATAATACTTCCAGGTGAGGCCTTTCCTGCATATTTAAATACAAGAAGTAGCATTGCCCTAAACGAGTATTTTGAGGGTGAACATTTGATTTAACTTTTCCACTTAATAATTTAGACTATTGCTTTTCTTAGCGAGTTTGACAACACTGTCAAAGAAAAGTCAACCAAAAAGGTAAATGTTAAGAGGAAATTTATCATCAAAAACCCCACAATGTAAGACACTGTCAAAACATTGTTGTTAGCATCTCTGATTTTTATCCAACACCAATATATATTTTGAGAAGATACATTATCATGGGAAACTACACAGATCCTAATTAAAGTAGCTCAGGAATATCTGATACAAATCCTATATTTTATTCATGCAACATTACCCTCTGCCTGAGTGGATCCCTCCAGAGTCAATCTGAGAACATCCTCTCAGCATTAAAAATGCATTGATGAGGGCTATGAATGTGAGTTCAATAATATGCAGAAGAAAACCAAAATTCCCCAGAGGAAAACCAACCCTGTTGCTCTGAGAAGGCAGGAAGAGATCAACAGTTGGTCTGTAGATGACACAATTGCAAAACTTTTTATAGTAAAGCCCCTACACTACCTAAATTAACAAGTGGAGGCAGAGAAGCAGCACTGGAGAGCTGGTTACTATCCAGGTCAGGTTTGAAAAGGTCACCTGAAACAGGACAAACTCAAGAGGGGTTCACACCCTGTGCATCTAAACAAGCCCTGGCCTCAAAGAAACCCACAGCGAGAATTCTCCTCATTCCCAGGCTCTGCCTTTGCCATGAGTTTAAAACAAGCCCAGTTCCCTTCTTCAGGAAAAAACTCTTTTCCTGCTTACACTTGTCTCCTCCAGACTGCAGGTCAAGTCAGGCTCCCCCATCCTCCTGGACAGGAGGACAAACAAACCTCCTAACACTTTATCCTCTTCCAATTAACTGTGATCCTCAATAGGGACAACTGCTTTATTGGGATACCTTCCAGGGAAATGATTGAGCCTAATGCTGCTGAATGGCAATGACTGCAGCTTAATCAGGGTGTAATTAGCACCAATTCTGCTTTATGGGGAGGCATTTGGCCACTGCAAAGGCTCAGAAGCTTTTCAACCAGTTGTCAAGTGAGAGATGCTCAGTCCCAGTTTAAATGGAGAAGGTAATAAAATGGCTGTGAAAAGGCAAAAATGAGACGATTGCCATTCCAGTTAGGTTTTTTCAAGCTCTACTGACAGTCCCTCTAATCAAGGCTGTTAGACCCCATTAAGGGCAATCTATCACTGCTTTGCATCACACCAAAACCATCCCAGTTAGATGCTACCAGCAGAAAAACCTTCAAGTAAAGCAGTGACTTATTGTCTTGCCCAGTGTTCATCCTGGTGATGAGAACACCCATGCAGATGCAAACCAGAAGTTTTATTTACCTGCTTGGCATTTCACTTGCCTGAATAATTTACAGAACTGTCAGCTTTGCAGGGGCTGAATTAAACTCAGATTGAAACTCTTATTTGGGGACAAAAATTGTACCAACCTACTACAGCTAAGAAAAGCTGTAATTTCATGATATAAGGATTTATGGTGGCAATCCATAAGTTTGCCTGCTTGCCTCTGGTGCTGTGGCCTCACCCTGCAAATCAGTTCAGTAAAACTGACCCAAGCTTAAATAAAACAGGAACATGAGGATGGGAACTGCTTAAGCTACAACTGCTGCAGAGAAGAGGGTCCATGTGTGCCAGGAGATGCCATGAACTGGCAAGGAAAGAGGCAAACAGCAACACAAAGTCAGGGCAGCTCCTTTTTGTGGGACAGTTCACATGGGTTGTTCTGGAAATATGAAATTTGTTCTGCAGTTAAACACCCAGCAATACCTCCCAGCCTTGGTAAGCCTGGGGGTTTTGTGTAATGACACAAGGACAGGAGCTGAGGTCAGGCATTCAGCACAGTGCTGTTCTTCTTTAACTGGTGAGAGGGGGGAAATCCCTCTCATTCCTAACCCTCTCTCTCACCTTCCTTCCATGTTAAGGATACACATCAGCTCATCCTCAAAGAAATGGCTCGGGCACCCCAGAGTCTCAATGTCACTGAATCCATCACAGGGGACCTGTCAAACCAGACAATGAGTTAGAGCACAACAGAGGAATATAATTCCATAAAAAATCTCAACCCCAATTTTGTTCTGTCTTTTAAAATTCGTGCAAGACCTTAAAAATGTCCAGCTCACCAAATACTCCCAGTCTGTACTCCATGGATTCACTGAGAGCCCCAGGAGGATCCTACAGATATTGGAGCCAAATTCCACAGCATTTGGGCCTCCCAGGGTGGCTTAAGGACCAGCACAAGCACATCACATCTTATGCAGGCTGGGCCCAAGCTGAAAGTGATTTTAAGGTGGAACTAACTTTTTCCTGTGGTTGACTGAACCTCTACATACACTCCCCAGAGCAGAAGATTAATCCTGGGGAAGGAACGAAGAGGCAGGAGCCTTTATTTTTTGAAACAGCCACTTATGCATCTATATTAAGAACAGCTATTTTCTTCCAGAATTCAGAATTATTTTTTAAACTTTGGTTGAACTATAAAAAAATTTGCTTTCAAGCTTTTCCTTCTAAGACATGGGCCAATCCTGGCTTGAAAGTCTCTTCCTCTCAGTTCCAAGCAGGGAATCAAGCTGCAGCTTCTTGCCCCACAGGAGATGATTCTCATTATTAGGCCTTTGGGTATTGCTTAATGGTCCCTCAGTAGTCTTTGCATACGTGATTAAAAGAGCAGGAATCCAGGAGCTTCTTTTCCCAGCTAATGCTCTGACAATTCCCCATGGACAAATGTGTGCCTGCTGCAACTACAGTGGAAGAGAAGAGTCAAGAGACACCAAATACCCACCTGGCCCCACAGCCACTTTCTCCAGGGGTGAAACTACCTGCCAACCCTTGGTTAAAGTCAGGGGAGAGGATTTCAACACAGGTCTCCTGATCTTAGGGGAATTCTCTACTGGACCATAACAGTTTTGCACAGGAGCCACAGAGGGGTGGCTGGTTAGTGGCTCTTGTGTGAACTTTTAAATTCAGCCAAAGTCACAGGCAACATTTATGTTTATTTCACAAGAATTTCAGGCTGTACAACTGTACACCTTGCCAAAATCCACAGCCACCAACTAAGCAAACAGACAATGAGATACCTGCTGCTCCACGTGCAAGTCAGTCTCTCCAAGACACCACACTTTCACCTTTTCCCCACTGAACACAAAAGCATCTTGGTGTCATGGCTGGGTGAAGAACTTCAATAACACACTTTCCAATTCAGTGACCCTATTGTGCCTTGTTCCTGATTTCAAATGCCTCGTGACAGCTCTCAGGACACATCCTTGAACAAGGCCTGCAGGGAGAACTGCAGTGGCTGTGGTATGTGTCAACAAACTATGTGGCCTTCACAAGTTCCCAGAGCCAGGTCTGACCATACAGACACAAGCAAAGACTTATTAAAGCTGAATGCAATCAGAGAGTGTGTGCTGGACCTTTGGATTTTGAACTCTCTCCCCTTTTGGCTGTGATTTAGTGAGGAAATAGGAAATTTCTGTCTGCACAGTTGAGATGATGTGAAGAGATAGGAAAGATACACTAATAAAAGGTATTGATCAAAATCAACTAAGTTCAATCTTTGAATAATCCTGAGCTGGAAGAGACCCCCAAGGATCATCAGTCCAACTCCTGGCCCTGCACAGACACCCCAACAATCCCACCCTGTCCCTCAGAGGATCATCCAAACACTCCTGCAGCTCTGGCAGCCTTGAGGCTGTGCCCACTGCCCTGGGGAGCCTGGTCAGTGCCCACCGCCCTCTGAGGGAAGAACCTTTTCCTAACACTAAAGTAATTTTTTAAAAGGCAAAAGCACCTGAGAAATAAACAACTTTTCAAATGGCTTAAGAACTTTTTAAAAATATAACCTCCAGATGTGAATGCTCAGCCAGTCTTGAGCCTCCAGTTGCACTAGAGAAGGTAGGTTGGATATTAGGAAAAATTTCTTTACTGAAAGGGTTGTCAAGTATTGGAATAAGCTGCTTAGGGAAGTGGAGGAATCACTGTCCATGGAAGTGTTCAAAAAAACGTGCAGATGTGGCATTTGAGGACATTGGTTGGTAATCTTAGAGGGCTCTAGCAATGATCCTGTTAAACAAGTCAGCAGGCTGTTGCACACACATACAGAAGACTTACATGCTCTGAAAAGAACCTTTTGGAGAAGGAAGCCACAATCCTCTGGGCCTCCAGGCCTGCGTTGTGCCGTGCTTTGTACTCCTCCAGCCAGCTAACACCATCCATGTGGCTGTAGTACTTCAGCAGCGAGGGCCACCTGCACCACAAGGCACAAAGGAACAGCATCATAAGTATTTCACACCCCTGAGAGCCTCCAGAACTGAGAAATGCTGTTTATTGTGACTGGAGGGGCTGAGACACTGCCCAGCTTTAAAGGTAATTGTGTAAAACTGACTCAGACATCAAAGCACAAACCCACCATTTCACCTGCCTAGCGATGATTATTTAAAAGGAACATTTCCTAAAGCTTGCCAAGAGGAAACTTTCAAAGGCTCCTACTCCAGGATTTCAGTATCTAAATATCCCACATGTTTTAGTTTTATAATTACAAGAGTTTAGCACAAAGAAGTCTCCCATGCAAGCTAACCTGGCATCTGACATTGTCCTGTGTTCTTCCTGCCACCTCGGGGGGCTAATTATGAAAGGCTGCACAAACCAGAGCTCTCTCCATTGCCCTTGCTGGTGGTAACATCTACTGGAGGGAAACAGAAGCCTAAACTCAAATCCTGACAGCAAAATGCTTTGGCAGGTCATTTTAGAGACAAGAAAAAATTATTTCAAAACCCTCAAACATAGCTTTCTTGTAAAAAAACCTCCACAAGCTGCTTTCCTGAGTCTAGAAGTCCAAAAACTAAAACAATTATTAGGAGTTTCAAGGTTCAACTAAAAATCTAACTTGAGGTCATGTTTTGGGGGCTCCTAGCAGCACCTTTTCTATTAAAGTGTGCAATAAAATATGTGCCATCTCAACAATTCCCATGGCTGTTGTGAAGACTCCAAGATCATTTGTGTAAGAAACATGAAAAACAATCAGCACAGATGGAAATATTTTGGAAAGAAAGCTGAGAAAAAGCTATTTTGCAATTTACTGGCACTTTTATTTCATGTTTTGAAATTATGTTAATTATTACTGATTTATATAAAATATTTTCTTTCAACCACATGGACTGCCTTGATTTTTTTCAGGTTATATCCATCCATCCATCAACCTTTATTTATTTACTTTTATAAATAGAGAGAAGGCCAAATGTTTAAATCACTATCACTAAATAACCTTTGGTTTTTTCCAGATAATATATCTATATATTTACTTAGATAAATAGAGAGAAGGCCAAAGATTTATATCACTGCTCCTGTATAAAAATTATTACCAGTGACCAAAATGCAGTTGGGTTTGACTACACTTGGGAGATATTTCACTGCCAATTAATAATTAAACTACCCTGCAATTGCCTTTACAAAATAAAGTCAAATAACCTCACATTACATAACAACCTGAGTCCCTGGCCTTTCATTTACTGCTGAAACACAGGCACTCCACAATAACCATCACAATCCTTTATTTTGGGAGGAGAAGGAATAATTTCTTGCGTTGAAATGATATTGGGAATTTTAGGACGATAAAGTGCAATTACTCATGATGGAATCCAGCCAGGACAACAAGGTCAACGTGCAACCCTCCTGCCAAAAGTTCCATTACCAAGGAGAAAGGAGCAGAGCAGGGTGTGCTAATCACCCACCACATCCCCTTCCAGCTGCTGGATCCCAACCAGTGTCAAACTTCCAGAAATTGCAGCCACTGAATGGCTGAAAGTCAATCCCAAGCCACGGTTTGGTGATTTGGGGAAGCTGTAATTGTTCAATAGCCTTTTTCACCCGTAAAAAGAGAATAATCCTCTCATTTGGGCTATGCTAAATTTCAGAAGCCAAACGGCAATTAGGGAAAGCGATTTGGCTACTTTTCCTGTGCCAGGACAGAAAAAAAGCAGGTAACAGATGAGCAGGTTCTGTGCTAGAGAGGCTGGAGGCCCCAGAGATGAGTGGTGGTGCCTCCAGGACTGCTCAAACCGGCACAGCATTAGCAATCTCACATCCACGCTTCGTTCCCAGCTAAAATGTGACCAGTTCCACAGATAAAAACACAGCTTTGCCCCCACTTGGCACCCTGTGAGTGCCCTTGGGGGAGAGGAAACTCCACAGCAGCAAAAGTCCACCCTAAGGATTTTGGTACCTGTGGAAACAGCTGTCCCCAACGCCCCACAATTAAACACCTCCCTGCTGTAAAGGATCAGTCCTGAGACAGGACAGGTGCTGGCAGGGGTTCTGGAAGGTGCTGTTGGGGCCAGGGAGCCCAATCCACACTCCCAGTGCACGTGGCCCCGTGTGTATCCCTGGCAGCTCCCGGCTGGACGCGGGGAGTGCAGGTGATCCACGTGTCCGGGGCTGGAAGGGGCTGCAGGACTGATGTCCAAGCAAAGGGCTGACTGGAGAGCCCTCCCGGTCCCACCCCGCGGGACTGCAGGGGGGAGGCAGCCTCGGGTCGGTCCCTGCAGAGGGACAAAGGGACATTTGCCCAGGGGGGCCGTGGCTGCCCCATCCCTGGGGAGCGCCCAAGGCCAGGTGGGATAAACGCGGAGCAACCTGTTCTAGTGGAACGTCTCCCTGCCCACGGCACGGGCTGGGACTGGGTGGGATTTACGGCCCCTTCCCACCCGAACCAGTGCCCGACCCCACGATTCCCCCCGAGAGCTCACCCAGCCCCTGGGCCGTGAGGAGCCGGGAGGAGAAACCCGGGATGAGACCCCGGGATGGGGAGCCGGTACGAGACCCCCGGATGAGAACCCCGGGATGGGGCGCCAGGACTAGACCCCCGGGATGAGACCCCGGGATGGGGAGCCGGGACGAGACCCTCGGGACGAGACCCCGGGATGGGGAGCCGGGACGAGACCCTGGGATGGAGGGCCGGGATGTGGAGCTAGGAAAAGACTCCCAGGACGGGGGGGCCAGGACTGCACTTCCACCGCCCTCCAAAAGCACCCCCGACCCTCCGAGGCCTGGGGGGCCCGCAGGTGCCCCCCGGCTCCCCCCAACGCCCCGCCGAGCGCCGCGGGCCCCTCAGGGCGGGCCAGGCCGGGGCAGGCCGCGGCGCGGTGCCCCCCTGAGGCGGAAGCGCTCCCGCCACACCTTGCCGCGGGGCTGGCAGGCCTCCCGCAGGCGGCGGCAGGTGCAGGACACGCGGCCGATGTCGGCGGCGCCCAGCACGTCGCAGCAGAGGATGAGCTCGAGCAGCTCTCCCGGCAGGTCCGTGAGGCCCGTCCCGGCCGGGCCCGGCCCCGCCGCAGCCGCCATCTTGGCTGTTTACCTGGGGGGGGGGGCGGCGCTTCCGGGGAGGGGCCGGAGGGGCGGGGCGGGGGGGGGGGGGGGGGGTGTGTGTGTGGGGTGGGTGTGTGGGGGGTGAGTGTGTGGGGGGGGGGGGTG